>CM024586.1:5949734-6254307 GCA_014182565.1 Eucalyptus marginata
TATGTGACTTCTAATCCAATAAGTTTAAACATTGAACCAAAAAAGGTCATGCATGGATTATCCAAATAAGATATTCATCCTACAACATGATATGATCTTTTATGTGATCAAATAACAATGGCCATGTCAATGCTTTATTTTTATCTTCCTCTTCGAAAGTAGATGGATAAAAAGATAGACATGTTGGCTCATCAATTTTAATGCTCCAACTAAGCATATAACAATTTACATAATCAAATAACGTCTAACTTGTCGTTTGAGTAAATGGAATGACTACATTGAATATTTACTAATAGTTCAGGAATCACAATGAACAAATTAAAAGTTCAAAGATGACATTACATATTGGAGCAAAATTTGGGGGCCATTTGTGTCATTTTCCTATTGAGAAATAGTTAACGCAATTTTGCCCATCCTTTGTTGGTCTACAATAGTTCTCATTAACATTTTCTTATTAATTCTAAATACCCATATGATTATATTTTAAAATATTTTTCAAACTTTGAAAATCAATGAACGAATTATTTATTGTGTACTATTTAGATACTTTTAATAGTTTAAGTATTTCAAAATGATTAACAATCTAAAAGAAAAAAAAATGTTAAGTTATTATTAACACATTAGCAATCTGGCATGCCAAAACCCAAAATGGTTCTATTGCGACGTATCAACTAGATTATGTAGAAAAACGTTCATTGTGAGTACAAAATCAATACGATTCAATGACAAGAGAATAATAAAGAATGTTAACGAAAAATATGTACAAATGTAGTGAATTCCAATAACAATGAATGTGATGTTCTTGAATTAATTCACTTAAGGTATTATCCACTTTGGCCCATCCTTTACTAGGCCTCACGGTTTTGTCTTTTGGGGTATAGGTAAGCATTTTCTAGGAGTTCAATTAATTTTCAATTTCATGTATATAATCCAAGAATGCTTCCCACCAAGTTTGGTTCGTAATTTGGTTAGATCCTGCCACTTTCGCAATTCTATAAATCTACCGAGAGTCACTCCTTGTCCGGACCCCTTGCCCAAGTGATCACTCTCTACCCTCATCGGACCGGGTCATTACAAGCCCACTAGCTTCCAGATTGTTGGTCCTTGAACCGTGCACCTATTATGACATCCTTAAATTAAGTCACTCAAAGTATTATTTGCTATGGCCTGTCATTTAGGGCGCGTTTGGTAACGATTACTTCCGGGAACAAATTCGATCGAAATGATTATTTTTGATTACGTTTCAGAACCGATTCTAAGTAAAAAAATGTGTTTGGTAATTGTACAAAATTTTGATTCTGGAATAGAATTGCGTTTGGTAACGTGTTCATTGATTCTGTTCCAAATCAATTTATTTTAATTTTTAAATAATTTTTCCTTTTTTTTCTTTTTTTTTTTTTCCTTTTTTTTTTTTTTTCCTTTTTTTTTTTTTTTTTTTCCTTTTTTTTTTTTTTTTTCTTTTTTTCTTTTTTTAATTTTTTTTAATTTTTATTATTTTATTATTTTATTTTATTTTTCTCCTATTCTTCTTTCTTTTTTTCTTTTTTTCCTTTTTTTAATTTTTAATTTTCTTTTTTCTTTATTTTCTTTATTTTCTTTATTTTGTTATTTTATTAATTTTTTTTTTTTCTCCTATTCTTCTTTCTTTTTTCCTTTTTTTCCTTTTTTTTTCTTTTTTTTTTTTTGCTTTTTTTATTTTTTTATTTTATTTTTTTCCTTTTTCCTTTTTTTTTTTTTTTTATTATTTTATTTTTTCTCCTATTCTTCTTTTTTAGTTTTTTTTTTTTTTTTTTTTTTTCTCCTATTCTTTTTTTCTTTTTTAGGCCAACGAGCCTCCGGCGGCCGGCGCGAACGGCGGCGGTCGCGAGATGGCGGTCGATGAAGAAGAAGAAAAGAAGAAGAAGAAGTTTTGATTCTCGATTTTGTTCCAGGAACAAGAATCAACTTTTTTATTCTCGTCCCACGGCCCGATTAAGGGAACAAATTTGTTAGGGAACAAAAATTTTACCAATCGCGATTCTCGTCCCAAAGGCGATTAAGGAACAAAAAATCGAATCCCACGACTTTTGTTGGGATGGTTACCAAACATGCCCTTACCGAGCCTCACAATTTTTTTCCTTTAGCATACAAGTAAGTATTGTCCTAAAAGGCCGCCTGTCTTAGTAGAACTCTCACATGAGCACGCCTACCACTCTCACTGTTGTACTGAAGGATGAGGCTCTAGCGCCACTAAAGGATCCCTAGTTTAATTCTTAAGTCTCTCCCCCTTGAGCCGCCGCCTGGCGAATGGCGTCGCTTGGTCGCTTTGCTTGACTTCAGCAATCCAAAGAATATTTTAGTTCAATTCTCGAAAGGTTAGCTCGAGCTCTGAATGCTTAGACCGAGCTTTGAACACTTTCATCATGCGTGCGAGGGAGGCTTAGGCCCACCAAAGAGAATCACTACTTAAACTTGAAAGTGACCTTCCCTTGGGCTGCTGCTTCCACGTAATTTTTGCTTGGTCGAACGCGTTTCGCAAGGAATTGCCGCCAAATTTCTTGGATTTCTCAGGATGGACGGAAGTAATTCGGTAGGAAGAAGTTGATTTGTTGGAGATCACTAAAATATTTCAGAAAGGAGGAAAAAACATACGGAATGCCATCATCTCCATCAATTCAAGAGTTTTAGGTGCTTGATCGGGAAAAGGAAATACTAGTTAACCCTAGATTTTAATACCATCATCCCTCGTTACGTATATTCTCACGTCAATCAGAATTATAGCCGATGAATCAGCTTGGATGGACAAAGTTAAGTAGTGAAATGATGATATGGGAAAACCTTTTTTTTTTTTTTTCCTTAGATTTTAGTAATGTCAATAATGGTTTTACTTGCAGTACTTACACATTGCGAAAATAAATTATCCATTTAATAAATAAGGGAAATTTGGGTAAGAATAAATCTTTCTAAAAACTTGTCAAGAGACCTCATCATTCTTTTATTCTCTAGACCGTTCTTTTAATTTTTTTACATAAAGCAACTTTTAAGTTTAGGATAATAAGATCAAAATGCATGAGCTTTGAAAATAAATTAAGAATGATGAGAAGATTCTAAAAATGATACATTAATTTATCGACAATTCATGGTCATCTCACTATTTAGATCTAGTTTATTATCTTTGATAATATCATATTTTTAGGTTAGGTGAAAAGCGTCGATAGGTCCCACATTTCATTTCAATAATAATAGACCTATCAAACATATAGTTGCGGATTATACTTTTGCGTAATCTTCTTTATTTTTTTCTTTCATATATAAATGATATATGATCAATTTTCCTTCCATGGTCAGGTGCAATCACGTGGTAAAATATACGTGAAAAATTTTGTTCGGAACCAACGGAAGGGGCACGTTGGCACCAATTTCACCAAATTAGGGTGTAATTTGCAAAATCTTCATAACACCAAGATGTGCCTTGCCGCAACCCCAAAACTTCAAGGGGTAAAAGGTATAAGCCTCCCGATGTGTTTTATTCGTGTTTCCATCACCATCTGGTCAGCTAAAGCGCTTTTGTAGATTTGACATCCAAGTTGCTGTCTTGAATGGCCGAGATATTTCTTGAACGGACTTCAAATCCTTAATTTCCTACTATCTAATGTTGTTTCCTGCTCTCTAACGGGATGTTTCCTCTCTCTAGAGAGAGGATCTTGGGTCATCCATCCATACCCTCTATCTGATGCTTCCTACTCTCTAACGGGTCCCATTAGTGATAGTGAGAGGATGTGAGAGGTTCCATCCATCATCCATCCTTTTCCACTATCCATCCACCGTCCATCCATTTCCTCTATCTAATGTTCACTCTCTCTCCTCATTAGAGAGAGGATGTGAGAGGATCCATCCATCATCCATCCATTAGAGAGAGGAAACATAGAGATAGGGAACATTAGAGAGAGGAAATGGAGGGAGGAAAAATTAGAAATACTTACAAGACCTCTCACTAATGGATGGATGTTGGATGGATGTTGGATGGATCATCTCACATCTTTTCTCTAATGAGTAGAGAAAGGAAACATTAGAGAGAGGAAATGGATGGATGATGGATGGATCCTCTCACTAATGTTGGATAATAAATGGATCCTCTCACATCCTCTCTCTAATGGGTAGAGAAAGGAAACATTAGAGAGACGAAATGGACGGATGATGGATGGATCCTCTCACATCCTCTCTCTAATGGGTAGAGAAAGGAAACATTAGAGAGACGAAATGGACGATGATGGATGGATCCTCTAACATCCTCTCATTAATGGGACCCATTAGAGAGTAGGAAACATTGACCAAAGATCCTCTCTTCTAGAGGAGGAAACATTAAAAATACTTACAAGACCTCTCTCTCACTAATGGATGATGGCTGGATCCCCTGACTGATGATGGATGGATCCTCTCGCATCCTCTCACTCTCACTAATAGGACCCATCAGGGAGTAGAAAATATTGACCAAAGATCCTCTCTCTAGAGGGAGGAAACATTAAAAATACTTACACGATCCTCACTAATGGATGATGGCTGGATACTCTCACTGATGATGGATGAGGGATGGATCCTCTCGCATGCTGTCACTCTCACTAATGGGACCCACTAGGGAGTAGGAAACATTGACCCAAGGTCCTCTCTCTAGAGGGAGGAAAAATTAGAAATACTTACAAGACCTCTCACTAATGGATCATCTTACATCCCCTGTCCAATGAGTAGAGAGAGCGAACATTAGATGGTAGAGAGAGTGAACATTAGAGGGAGGAAATGGATGGATGATGGATCTGACAGATGATGGATGATGGATGATGGATGGATCCTCTCACTTTAGAGAGTAGGAAACATTGACCGAAGGTCCTCTCTCCGGAGGGAGGAAAAATTGGAAACACTTACAAAACCTGTCACTAATGGATGATGGATGGATCATCTCACATCCTCTCTCTAATGGGTAGAGAAAGGAAACATTAGAGAGAGGAAATGGATGGATCCTCTCAGTAATGATGACGATGTATGATGGATGGATCGTCTCACATCCTCTCTCTAATGGGTAGAGATGGGTAGAGAGAATGAACATTAGAGAGGAAATGGATCAATGATGGATGAATCCTTTTACATCCTCTCACTAATACCCATTAGAGAGAAGGAACATTGACCCAAGATCCTCTCTCTAGAGCGAGGAAAAGTTAGAAATACTTGCAAGGCCTCTCATTAATGATGGATGATGGATGGATCCTCTCACATCCTCTCTCTAATGGGCGTCTCATTATATAACAAGACCTTTCAACAACCCCTTCATTTGCCGTGTAGTCGCAAAACTTCACACATAGATACTTACAGAAAAATAAAAAAGCACTGAACACAAAACTTCCAGATGACAACCCTCCAAGCCATTCCACCCGCTGCGAATAACAATCCAGCGTCACCTTCGCCGGTGCTGCCCCCGTCCGACAGGTACAAGCCGATCATTGGCCACTTTCTCGTATTTGCCATACCCATTGTTCTCGGTTTCATCATGGTCATCTTCCTGGGAATACCTGCTTTAATGCCGCCGGAGTTCAAACTCGACCTGGGCTCTTCGCTTTCGTCTCTCAATATCTCTACCTCCCACGTCATAGCCCAGTGGAACATCGCTCTCTCTGTCAAAAATCCCAGTAAACTCATTACCGTCAAGTACGCCAACATGAAGCTCGTCTTGAGCTTCGGAGGCGAACTTGCTCTCTCTCGTCCCTCCCGCATTCCGGCCTTCACTCAGGGCCCCCACAACTTGACAATAGTCCGAGCAGAGGCCCTGTCGATGCTGCCAATGGTCAACGACTTGGGCATTAAGGGCCTGGTGAGCTCGTTAAAGGGCGGGATGGTGACCATCGACGTGGTTGCGAAAGCCAAACGAAGGCTGCACTTGGGTCTGTGGCTGTGGGTGCCGGTGTTTGACGTGTACTTCTCGTGCATGGGCGTAACCTTTACGGCTCCGAGCAGCAGCGAGGACGCCAGTGATTGGATGGTCCTCGGTGGCACCCTACAATGCAAGCCCGACATCTTCACTGTACTCTGGTAAGAAAACTCGTGGAAAAATTACTGTAAGACCCAAATTCATGTAGTCCTAAATTTATCACTTAATTTAGGACTCAATTGCACCTTTGGTAAAGTTTTAGGACTCCATGTCATTATTTAGGCCTTGTGGTGCAGTTTTCCTGGAAAATTACGAGTTACTGTTACTGGTTAGTTTTGATGAAGAATGATATGGATTTGCTGTGGTGCTGATGTACTTGGCTCATTCTTTGGGAACATCTTTTGATTTCACGTGCTTGAAGTAGTCTGGGATATAACCCTCATGTATCATGTCATTGTCTATCTAGCGAGTTGATCTTTCCCTCTGCCGTACACGCGTCTCATGAATTAATACATATTTCCTTTGACACTGCAGAAGATGGAAGGGTCATATGGGAGATCGACAAGCAGATGCAGTATGGCGTGGCTTTATGATATAATTTTTCTTTGTTTCTCTTCTAGTTTGTGCTCTTATCGCTTTAGTGAGTCTCATCGTACGTACATGATACGTGTAGCTCTTGCTCGCGATCTTTTGGTATTACTTTCAACTTTAATTTGGCTGAGATCCCTGGCTGGATCTGAATGACTTTACGTTGATGAACAAATGGGGGTCTTGATGTTACCGGATTTTCTTGTGTATGATGATTTATCTGGCAAACTTAAAGTGAGACACATCATATGTACATAGCTTAGATTGTTTCTCAATCCAATTTGTACTAGAACGACTAGTGAAACTGATATCTTACATGGTTGATTAACTATAATTATATGGGATGTGAGGCTTTTTGAAGTAAATAACTTACATCTCCGTATGAATATTCAATGTTCATAATCATAAATGGATGGACATAAGATGAAAAACACATAGGATTAGAAAGAGATCAAGACTCTTTTCTAGATTTTCTTTTGTCAATACTGTTTTCTAGATACATAGACCCATTTTAATCCAAGTGGGATATTTCATTCAGCCTTTTGCACCAAAAACGTTTTATAATATATAATAATTCACATCCTAAACTTTTTGATATCTGGTTATAATAAAATTATTGACCGAATCATATGGGACCAATCCACAGGCTGTGCTAACTGAACCAAGTGCACACAATAACTTCCAGTTATACCCACAGCCGTATGCTTTTTATAAAGGAAAACTCTTAGCTGACCGTCCTGTGTCACTTGACAGAGGAACGGTTAGCTAAGGACCACATGTTGTGAAGGGAAACGGGTTGACTTTGTCAACCGGTTTCTATCCTTCACTTTTTTTTGTTTTTTTTTTTTTTTATCCTTTCCTAAAAAAGAATAGTGAGAATCCTACAAGTAAAAAATAAACGATCAAAGTGATAATTTCTTATGTTTGTACATATAAGACTCAAGGTCATCCTCGTAAAACCCTCCAAAATTCTAGCACATCCAAAACATTGTTAATTATAAGTGAAAAATATAAACAATTACAAGTAAAAAAATATTATCACCTACCAAAAAGAAATTGTTGATATCATTATATAGATTTATTAAATTTAAAAGATGAGAAAACACTTGAAATGTCGGCTTCCTCAACGATTTCATTTTTACCCTATTTTTCTTTCTTCTTTTTTTCCAAGATTTGTATAATTCTTTATTGCAACTCAAATTGAGAAATGAATCAAAGTAATAATATTCATGCAAGAAGAAACAAATCCTACAATGTTATTCAAATAATAAGAAATATATGAAGAATGCAGTTGTAACTTTTAAAATAGTGGATATTATCTTACGGTCAAAGAAAAGATTATGTAGATATTGTTCCCAGTTAAAAAAAAATAAAATCTTAATAATTCAAAAGATAGGAATGTAATTTTTTTTTTCTTTTTTGTAGAATGTGTAATTACCTTGTACGCTTTGAACTTCAATTGTTGTACAATTTTATAATTGAATAAGTCAAAGCTGTGAAGAAAGATTTATTAATCTTTACTTTTCTTATTGCAAGAAAGTAAGAGGTATTCATTATTATTGAATTTTAGATTGTATCTATATATTTTAAACATAATTCTTATTTTTTTTACATCTTGTTTAGCTGAACGGAGTTCGTATTGAAAGCACTTGTGTGTTCTTCGTCACATTGGCTGCAAGGACCCTCACTCGTGGCCGCCCAAAGCCGGCGAGGCCGCAACCGACAAGGGCCCTTGTGGCCTCGCCCTCACTGCCTCGCTCTCGCTATGAAGGCCTTGGGTGATGGTGTCGGATCCTCGCTGGCAGTGGATGAGGCCACGAGGACCCTCGCCCGCGATCGCCCAAAGCTGACGAGGGCCCTTGTGCATGATGATTCATTAGGCAACCGGCAAGGCCCTAGTGGGCTTGCCCAAGGCTTTCGTGGCTGAGGACGAGGTGGCCCTCGTCCAGATTGGACGAGGATTTCACGGTCGGCGAGGGTTGCCAATGACCCTCACTTACTTAAGTGTCACTTCTAGCAAAATGTCTTACATGAATTTTTTTTTTTTTTGAACATTTTGTTTTTTGCGGAGGGGAATTTCTATCATTATCAATGCGTTGCTCAGAATTAATACGGATACAAATGTGTGCTTTGTACTGGAATTTTAGGGATTAGGCATCACCAAAGATGTCTTCGAGCTTTCGAAGAAATTTCTTTCTTGACCAGCTGACATGGGGCACGGGTTCCAAGCAAATCACGTCTCTCTCTCTCTCTCTCTCTCTCTCCGCGTAGACCAAGCGAAGCTGTTCTTCCTCTCTCTTTCCGAGCGTTTAGAATCTCTCTCTCTCTCTCTCTCTCTCGCTGGTACAGATTTTCTTCACTCGGCAAGCTTCCAATCACCAGGCTATTAACAAACGGTAGCTCTCTCTTTGTTCTGCTGTTGCGTTTGGACCGGCTTCGAGGTTTATCGTTTGCGTTCCTTCACCGGGTTCGACATTCGTACGCTCCTGTACTCGGAACACGTTTCAGAAACCATACCACTGGCAGTGGCTATGGCATTGGTTTAGGAGGGTGGCGAGAGTTTCCTCTAAGAAACGAGCAAATACTAGCGCGATTGAAGATTCATTGACTTTCGGCGAGTTTCGAGTTTCGCTGTCTCTAAAGGACTTGGAAGAAGTATGGACATCATCATCCAGGTGTTTTCAGTTTCCTCTTCTAGCTCCTGAGACCAAGTTGGAGACGCCAAGAAGAAGAAGAAGAAGAAGAAGAAGAAGAAGAAGAAGAAGAAGAAGTAGTATGGACATCATCATCCAGATGTTTTCAGTTTCGTCTTCTAGCTCCTGAGACCAGGTTAGAGACGCCTACATTAGATCTGGATAGCTGGTCCCGTAGTTCATTATTTTTCACGAAATTATGTGATCAGCTTGTATACGTGTTTTGGACATTCAGGCGCAAAGATGTGGCGAGGACATGTCCACTTTGATAACCACACATGTGATGGCGCACACAACCCCCCTCTTCCAATGTTGGCCACCACCGTGCCTTCTCCACCACCTCTGCCGCCGCTTCCACGTGTTGTCCAACTCCTCGAGCTCACGGCCATGGCCATGTTGCGGCACGTCCGCCACCACCACGGCCGGTCTTCACAGACTTTGTATTCTTATTACGTACACTCTTGAAAACTATACGCAAACTGATTAATTGGTGGTCTTATTATTATTATTATTTTTGGATAATTCAAGGGCATGGGGGTGGAGATTCGATTATCAGGAGACCTATGGAATACCCTGTAAATCTTATGAATCAATTCAGTTGAGACATTTGACCTATAGAAATGGTCCTGATCTAAAACAATCTGCATATAGTTGATTGGATTCGAACCTTCACTTCCAGAACTAGGCATTCAATCCTGCACTAATCAACTCCTGCAATCTAGAGGTTATCATGAGCACACTATCAAAGGTTTTGGAGTTTATTTTCCAATAATTTATACTGTGTAAAGTTCATCATGAAGTTAGACCCCATCTTTTAGCCTGATATCACATGCTTTTGTGCTTGATTGGAGATGTTATCTGTGTATGATCCGATGTAGACATGCTTTTGTAATCCAAGATGATTTTTTAGAACAGTCTATTTATTCTCCAAATCGTTATATAAGATTTCATATGGTCATACTTGAACGATATGCTAGAAGATATAACAATGGTCTGCCGACTTTTCTTCGTCAGGTCATCGGCAAATAATTAACATCTACAGGATGCAGCTTCCAATTCTGACCCTTTTTCCCCCTTATAAAATGGGACCAAATTTAACTTGGGTATCAATTCAGTCGTTAATCAAGTTTGGCTCTTGTTAATTTTCTGCCCAGTGATGTCATTAAAGACTCGACGTGTCATTCCACTTGTACTTGATGACTCATGAATATCGTTGTTGGAGCCACCATTGGAATATGGATAATTTCAAATCGAGAAACGGGAGGAACGTGAGCATTCAAGTCTGTATTTTGGTGACAAATATTGAAATGAACTAAAGAAATGACTTACCCAGGGCAAACATGGTACAAATGAGCAATTCGCTGGACCCAAGCATGTCCAAATCCTGAAAAAAATGAAACCTTGAACTAGGGGAAGCTCTCGGATTATGTGCGGTCCTTCCATCTCAACTCAATTGTGAACCACCGAGTATATGTGGAGTGACATGTCGCACAACATCATCAGACAAAAACTCAATGGGAGTCAAATTTGGATGCCAATTGAAAGTTTGTGTTTTTTTTTTTTTTTTATGAGACAAAAGAAAAGTTTAGATCAGAATTTAGATCCAAGTTAAAGTTGGTGCTTTTTAAGGGAATTAGGCTTAATAATATCCATTTGAGGTGAAAAGTGTGATTATTTATTTATTTATTTATTGCAAAAAGAGAAACGAAGAAAAACATAAGGTTAAATGTCTCAATTAATGCATGAGTTCTTGGATGGGGAAAAAGAAATCATTAGATGTGCTTAGATCATAACACCATTACTCCATTAAAAAATGCAGGGTGATGATCAACTAGGATAGACTAAAGCAGGCAGAACGATGATGAGATGCGGGGAAACACAGTTTTCCTCCTTGGGCTTAAGAAGCAGAGCAGCATCAAGGATGGCCTTGCTTCACTTTTAACATATTCAAAGTTTGGGAGGGATAGACCCCGTTAATACATTTGAAGAATCTCTATCATTCTTTTATCGTCTAGAGTCTTTTTTTTTTTTTTTTTAATATATAAAACAAATTCATTCCACCTTATTAAATTCCCCGGGATCAGGACACTGGGTCCTTGTCCTCATTCGACGTCTCAATGAGGACGTCTCATTGACGTCTCATTTTGACCGAAGGTCATGACCTGCCAGCAGAATAATCCGTTCGTCTAACAGCGCCCGATAGCGCCCAGACAAGGGAACCTATTTTCGCCTCGTCTTCTTTGGAGATGAAAATACGGTTATACCCCAAGCGACTGTCCATGAATGACAGAATTTTTCGTCAACATAAAAAAAAAAAAGAAAATACAATTGATAAGGATTTAATATGTAATGGTAAGGTAAGGGACGGAACCATTGCTGTGCGGAAAGATGCAACAAGGAAACCTCTTCCCCGTGCAAAGACCTAATAAAAGTAAACGGCAGCTTCCTCGTAATGGTAGAAAGAGGAATTTGACGAATGAGACGTCCGACGTCCTCATGCGCGAATGAGAGAGGACGTCTCATTATGGGGACGTCTCTCATTCGCAAATGGGGACGTCTCATATGAGGACGTCTCTCGTTCAATGAGACGTCCTCTTTTGAGACGTCCTCATTCGACGAGGACCCTTTCCTTATTTCAAATTCCCGTCCCCCGACACAACTTTACCCAGAAATACTCAGAAAAACCTGCACACAAACACAAAATTTCCAAATGAGCTCCCCCCACCCCGTCTCGCCCCATGCTATCGGTGATCCGGCGTCACCGTCACCAGGGCCACGACAGTCCAATCCGGCTTCACCATCACCCAGGCCACCACAGTCCGATCCAGAGTCACCGTCGCTAGGGCCACCACAGTCCGACCCAGCGTCACCCTCGCCAAGGCTGCTATGGTCCGACCGGTGCAAGCTCATCATCAGCCGCTGTATCGAGTATGCCATAGCCACTATTCTCAGCCTCCTCATGGTCATCTTCCTGGCCATACCCGCCCTAATGCCCCCAGAGTTCTGGCTCGACCCGGGCTCTTCCCTTTCGTCCCTCAACATCTCCACCACCCATGTCACCGCCCAATGGAACATCGCTCTCTCCATTAAGAACCCCAGTAAGCTCATACCTGTCAAGTACCCTCACATGAAGCTCCTCCTGAGTTTCAATAGCCAACTCGCTCTCTCTCGTCCCTCCCTCGTTCCCACCTTCACTCAGGGCCCTGACAACGTGACCACAGTCCGAGCCAAGGCCCTCTCAATGATTGCGATGGTCAACGACTTCGGGGTGAAGGGCCTGGTGAGCTCGTTGAAGGGTGGGGAGGTGACCATCGACATGGTGGCGAAATCCAAGCGGAGGCTGCACTTGGGTCTGTGGTCGGTGCCTGTGTTCGATGCGTACGTCTCGTGCATGGGCGTGACCTTCACTGCTCCGACAGACAGCAAGGGTGACGGCGATTGGATGATCCTCACAGGCACCTCGAGCTGCACGCCCAGCATCATCACTCTACTCTGGTAAGGAACAATTTTTTCAAGTTCCTGCTTAGGTTTTGCATTACTATCATCGTCGCAATTGTTTGTTCATCAGCTTGCTGATGAACAAAATGAAACAAAAGAGAAGCTGCCGATCCTTAATATCATCACCTTCTTGGCACCGTCGCCACCCGGTTGCACTGGTGATGACTAGTCGAGATGGTGGTACTTCCCTTCGTACCGGTCTAGAATGACACGGCCCCAGCGACCCTGGCTTGTGGCCCGGCATGACTGGAGGAACAATGTCAGTTCCCCCGGTCAACTATCGATCTAGGGCCTTGCTATGTCAATGTTTTCTTTCCTTTGCCCTTGCTACATCTGAAAAAAAGCACAAATTAGTTGGTTCATTCATATCGAAACAAGAAAAAGATAGAGGTGTTAAATGGGTGGATCGGGTCATTAATGGTCCAATCCAAATTGACCCATTAACCCATTTATGCCTAATGTAAATTTTCCGACCCATGCCCGACCTATTTAACTAAAATTAAAAAAGCTTATTATATATATTATATATTTAAAAAATGGTATTGCTAAAATAGTTCTATACAATACAAATTTAATAGACAATTTTTATCATTTTTATTATTTAAATTAAATTTTTATTTTTATTTTTATTTTTAAATATAATTTTCTTTTTTCTTTTTGTTCTTCTTCTTCTTTTTGGCCAGCCGCCAACCACGACGACGGCCGACAGCCGGCCATAGGCAAGCCTCGAGCTCGCCCGACTCGCCGACGCTATCAAGCTCGAGGCTTGCCGGATCCGATGAGCTCGGGCGGCCCACGCCGGCGAGCTCGAGCTCGCTCGGCGGCGGTGAGCTCGAGTCTCACCGGCTGGTGGCGAGGCCTCCGCCTCGCGGATCCAGCGAGCTCAAGGCTTGTCGGTGTCGGGCGAGCTTGAGCTCGCCCCTCACCGGGCGTTGGCGAGACCTCTACCTCGCTAGATCCGGCGAGCTCAAGCTCGCCGACGCCGGCGAGCACGAGGCTCGCCCGGCTAGTCGCCCGACCATCACCGTCTAAAGGAACCAGAAGAAAGAAGAAAGAAAGAAAAAATAAAAAAGAAAAGAAAATAAAAATAAAAAATTATTATAATTTCGGTTTTTATAAAAAATATTTTTGTAAAATTAAAGAGAGAAGAGAGAGATTGTGAGGTTTTGGGTGAAAAATGGATTCTAAATCCAATCCATTTAAGACCAACTTAAGACCCACCTATCAAAGTTTTTAATTATTAAATCCATTTAACTACTTTTTGTTAAAAAAACAAGTGACCCATATATGACCCATTTATAATTTAAATGAATCATATATGGGTCTAAGACCCATTTTGCCACCTCTAGAAAAGGACATATGCAACTCATTTACAGTTTGATATTTTCCCTTGCAAAATACATGTCTTACGAGCTAATAGACATTTTCCTTTGACATTGCAGAGCATCAAGGCGTTGTACAGGAGTTCGACAAGCAGATGCAATAGTCGTCTTTCGATCGGAAACGAGTAGACAAGCTGATACAATACGGCGTGCCTTAGCAATATATCTTTGTGTCTTCCTGTTGTAGTTTATACTCTTTTGTTGTAGTTTATGCTCTTTTGTATCCTTCTGCTAGCGGATTGTTTAACAATATCGACTCTGTTCGAAGCTGAAAAGGGTATCGCTTCAGCGACTCTGATCATATACGTACATGATAGTAGTATGATACATGTAGATCTCGCTTACAGCTTGCTCAGCTACGGTCTTTTGTTATAAATCTCAACTTTTTGAATTGGCTGATATCGACGACCGTGTCGTGTCGCGGTGCGCTGATGAACATCAATAGCTGGTTTCTTGGCGAAAGCTAGGGTTTGATATTGTTGGAGGCTTTCGGCACTCAACCAAAACTAAACCCAACCAAAAAATGCAATTCAGTATTCAGTTTGGATAGTGGAAATATAACCCTTTTTTTCTTCAGGTTTGAGTCATTTCGGTTCAATTTGGTCAATCGAGCCGAATCGAAATTCTCAACAAAAACTAAATGGTCATCTTAAATTTCTCTTCTTTCTCATCCATTACTCAGTTCGGTTCCAGTAAATGAGGCAAAAAATGGAAAACCGAAAAACTGAATTGGGTCCACATTGGTTTGCATTCGGTTCAGTTCAGCTGCTCACTCCATCTGACCCAAACCGAGCCGAAATAATCCGTAGGAAAACCATTTTCCTTCACCCGAATCACGGGCCTGTCGATGAGATATGGGCCTATTCCCCGTAGGCCCAAAGCGAATGGGCGGCCCATACTTCACGCACGGGGCGAGAGAAAGGATCGCTTGCGACACTGGCACGCAGTAACCCAACCTCATCTCTCTCTCTCTCTCTCTCTACGCATAAACCAAGCGAAGCTGGTCTTTCTCCTTCTCTCTCTCTCTTCGAGCGTGTAGAATCTCTCTCTCTCTCTCTCTCGCTTGCACAGATTCTCTCTCCACTCGGCAAGCTTCCAGTCGCCTGGCCTTGGAGAAACCCTAGCTCTCTCTTTGTTCTGCTGCCGCGTTCGGAGCGGCTTCGAGGTTTGCCGTTCGCGTTCCTCCGCCAGGTTCGACGCTGTTCCGTAGTTTCAATTTCGGATTTTGGTGTGGAATTTGTGGGTGGATTGCCGTATCCAGCTTTCCCTTGTGCGTCTGGTTCGTTTCCGTGTGGCCTTGAGGGTTCGATTTTATGGATCGGTGATCTTTGGGCTCATTCTGGCCGAAACCCTAGCTTTGATTTCCTTTTTGTTTTCTGGGTTTTGATTTGCGCGCGTGATTATTGGAATTTCGCTTTTCAAGTTTGAACTTTTATTTTGCTTGGAGGATATTGCTACTTGCTCTGGTAAGTTTTAAAAGTTAGTGAGAATTGAGGTGAATTAAGCGCGTGTCATGTGAATTGTTTTCATCATCGAATTTCAAGGATGAAATTTGGCTTTTTCCAGCTAGCGAGTGGGGGCCGTTTGGTCGAATTCGTTGTTTTACTTCAGAAATGTTGTGAATTTTTTGTTTTTGCTTCATTGGATTGCTGTTTGGAATCTGTGGGCAGTGACCTGGGATGTCAACTCCTGCGAGGAAAAGGCTGATGAGGGATTTTAAGAGGTTGCAACAGGACCCAACGGCAGGCATTAGTGGGGCGCCCCAAGATAATAACATTATGCTTTGGAATGCTGTGATATTCGGGTATGTTGATTAGTGGTCTTAGATTCTTATAATATCTTTGCTTCCTTTCATTTGGTTAGCGTTTCATCAGTATGGCTGGGTAAGCTGTTTGTTGTTTCTTCTGTGGTTGCATTGCAGTCCTGACGATACTCCATGGGATGGAGGTAAGCCTTCCATTGATTGTTCATTGCTTATGTGGACCTTCATTCTTGTTGAGAATGTGGTGCTGTTATTTCTGTTGCAGATTATATATTTGTAGAGATTTTGGTTGTGGTTTACTTGCTCTAGTAACAGTACATCTTACTATTACATAAAGGAGGGCTTTAAAGACATGGCATGTTGTCAGTTGTCAACCAATAAGGTGGTTTGGCGAAATAGTGTTCTCTTATTTCCTTTACTTTCCTCATTCTTCAGATAAGAATCTTCATTCTTTTACTTGAAAGCTAAGATTATTTTCCTTATTTCGTGGGATAAGGTTCGTGTAGGGTGTAGGTTCTACAATTCTTGATATCGGGTGCATTTATTTGCACTTTAGCATAAGCACTGCTCTAGTAACAATACATCTTACTATTACATAAAGGAGGGCTTCAAAGACATGACACGTTGACAGTTGTCAATCTATAAGGTGGTTTGGCGAAATAATGTTCTCTTATTTCCTTTCCTTTCCTCATTCTTCGGATAAGAATTTTCATTCTTTTACATGAAAACTATAAAAATTTCCTTATATTGTGGGATAAGGTTCATGTAGGTTGTACAGTTCTCGACAATTATCGGGTGCGTTTATTTACACTTCAGCGAAAGCAAAACATAATATTTTTTAGGATTTTGTGAAAACTTAAAATATTACACAAATTTAAATAAAAAATTACAAAAAACTATACGCAAATGTACATAATGTGGTGGAAGTTTCAAGCATATGGGTTAAAGAAAGTCAAAACTGCGTTTGCCACAAGATTTATTTTAATAAAAAAGTAAAATGCAATTTTGAGGAAATTCATTTGTTTGCTGGACCATTTCCAGTTAATTAGCTCTTGATGTCCTTTGGATCCTTTGAAGTATAGAGCCAATTGTTTCATGAAGTGTAGTTTTATCTGTTTTGATACCCTTTTTGTCTAGTTGAAGATTAATTTCAGGAGTAGTATTTAGTTATTTTGTTGTATTTACTAAAGAAGCCTCATGTTTTTAATTTCTCATGCGCTTTAACAAGAAAGTTCTCATTGAGAGCTTCTCAATAAAAATGTCATAAAATGTTGGTTATATTGAAGGTCCAATACATGAAAGACCTAATGAGAAAGTTTTGATTGAGAGCTTCTCGATAAAAACATCATAAAATTTGGGTTATATTGAACAATGCATGAAAGATCATTAAAGAAAAAAAGTACTTCAAGGTCGTATGCCAAAGGAAATATTACATTTGAACTAAATGTGAAAAGATAATGAGGGATTGCTAATGAGTTTATGACTCATTAAGAGAAAAATATTTTTTGCAAATTATGATGGCTTTTCTTAACACTATTGTTTGAGTATTAATTATGAAAAAGTTAGGATTAGATAATCATGATAATGCCAAAAAAGGTATTCTGTACAGTGCTGGTCTTCGACTAGTTACTTACATTATGGGCATTGGGTGCGTTATAACCATGGGGTGTTGCATTTATTCATGTGGGACCACATGATGAACACCCTTTGAACTAAAAGGAAGATGATCTACTGTCTCATTCTCATTATGTTTTCTTTCTGGTTGCTTCTGTTGGTTTTACTCCATACATTTGTGGTAATTTTCTGCACCTGTTGATTCTACATTTAAAAATTTGCAAGAGTTTTCCAGGTACGTTCAAGTTGACTCTTCAGTTTTCAGAGGATTATCCAAATAAACCTCCGACAGTGCGCTTTGTTTCTCGAATGTTTCACCCAAACAGTAAGTTGCAGGAAAATCAAGTTACAAGCTGCCTTGAGTGAGCATTTATTCTCATGATGTAAAATGATTACTGATGGCCTTGTTTCATTACTAAATTTTTTATAGTTTATGCCGACGGAAGTATCTGTTTGGATATATTGCAAAACCAGTGGAGTCCTATATATGATGTTGCAGCAATACTCACATCTATCCAGGTACTATAGACTTTCCTGTTTTTAGTAGCATGCTTTCTACAAGAAAGCAACTGGAACATGTACTGGATGGATATATTGGTTTTGAATTTGAACTTGGCATCTTGTGTTTTTTATATGCATGAACCTTGCTATTACTCTATGGTAGACATAGCTTTTTTTAGTGGCTTCATTTATTGTCTTCATCTCATTCGCCATACAATGCATAGATATTCAATGAGTTGTTCTTGGCTTTGATATGCACCTCTCTGTTTTTGGTCAACCAACATCGTCAACAGTTTGCATGTTTCAATGAGACCATTAGCATATTTCGTACTCTTCATTTTTTAATGATGCATGCTTCAAGAATTAAGTGGCGACGGGAAATCAATCCGAAAATTCTGGAAGTAGAGTAATGGAATTCATGTTGTTTGTAGGAGGAAGAGACTTCTGGAAGATCACATGCAATTGATTAAATTTTAGAAGCTTCCATATCTAATATTTGTTTGCCTGATGCTTTGGCCATCAAAATTTAGTGATATTTATGGTGCTTAATAGGTCATGATTTTGGCCATTAAAGTTTAGAGCAAGATTGGTTTCGACTGATCATTTAGGATGATCATTTGTGCAATCCAAAAGACAGTTATGGTACTTCATTTACAAGCCTTTTACGTTATCTATCAGCTTTGTTATTAGAAATCTGAAAATACAGTTTTCTGAAATGCTATGACAGTACAGGGGATAAGGTCAAACTGTATATAGTCCCACGGTGAACCAACTACCCAAGCTCTGCCTATTCTTTCATTACCAGAGTGGTATTTCGGGATGAGTAAATATTGCTGTGGAGATATAGTCTGCTGCTTCTTTTCATCTTTTAACATGGACTCTTTTTGACTACCATTCGAAGTTTTGTGGCTTGGTAATTATTTTTTCTGGCAATTAAGCCATTTTGCTCCGACTTGTGTCGTATGCCAACATGTGGTGGGCTCATAAATACTCGCTTAAGCTTTGTAATTTGCCCATTTTTTCAGGCTATACTTGATTTGGCTTACATTTATCAAGTCCTAGGAATATATTGGGACATAAGTACTAGTGAGTGGGGTGAGCAGAGGGCTCACTTCATCAGATGTTACTTTTAGAGACTTGAGAATTGGCCTCTTCAGTGGTAGAACTTATTTCTTTGAGTTGATTATTCTGGTGAATGATGAAACTTACATCTGTTTCTTGGCATTATTAGCCAAAAGTAGGTGTAAGCCGGCCGTGTCTTTGTTGAAATACTTTGCTAAAGGGTAGCCATTGTCAAGTTTCTTCTTACGATCCTGGCTCATGGTTGGCTTAGAAATCACCAATATATTTCTGCTGTGACCTCCTACTGATGCTACAGCTTCATCTATAATTTACTTGGTTATCCTCAAGCAATTCCGCTCTTTGGTAATGTTATTGTTCTTTCTTGCAGTCTTTACTGTGTGATCCCAATCCAAACTCTCCTGCAAACTCGGAAGCCGCTCGAATGTTCAGTGAGAACAAGCGTGAATACAACCGGAGAGTAAGGGAAATAGTGGAGCAGAGCTGGACTGCTGATTAAATTCAATGCCGGGGCAGCGGTAGAGAGAAGGTCAAGTTTGGGGGTTTTCATTCGCGGATTGTAATCCACAATCGAAACAAGGGGTGTGTAACTTGTATCCCGTAGTAAAAATGCCACACTTCAATGCTTTGTTATGTCAATTGTTTGGAAAATCATTTATTGTGGTGCTATTGTCTTTCCAAGCTTGGCCAGAATTTTAACTTTGTAAAAGTTAGAGTTGAACTATCAGCAGTGTATTAGTGAAAGTAATGTAATATATGGGTTTATTTGATTGCAGATGGCTCCGTTTGTTTTCAGTAAAATGTTTTTCAGGAAATCTTTCCCCAAAATTTGTAATGTTTTGAGGCTTGAAAAATGAGCTGTCAAAGAAAATATTTTCTGGTGAACTAAAAATCCTCTTTTAAAATTGGGGAAAATGATTTTCGTTTTTGAAAAAGAAAATCTCGTTTTGTGTCCGATTAAATTCTAGAAATGATTTTCAGTTCATTCCTGGTTTGCCCTCGTTGATATCCGAGTTCCATTGCCATTGATTTGCCGTGGAGGAGGAATTGATTTTGCAAGGAAGATGTTTAATGAAATGACTGACGGATTTTGTTTCGAGGAGTACTTGTTCAATGTAGAAATAATCGACGACTAGATGGTGGATAACTCAAGCTTTGGACGTGATTGAGTGAGAGCAAGTCTCTCGAAGATGGTAGTCCAAAGAAGCTCGCTGAATGCGCTCGACAATGCCATGATCGTGTCCACGGAATCTCTCGATCTCTTTCTCTGCAATCCTATCATGATTACGAATTGGACCTGAGCAGGTCCTTAAACTGCTCCCCAAGCCCGTGCGGGGTAAACCACCGAGGATGGAGTTTATCCTAGGGGACTCCCTAAAACCTCAAGGAACAAGGTAGGCCGCCGCCAATGAAGGGATCCCCCTGGGGTAGGGGGGATCAACCGAGGCGGGACCCACCCCAAGTTTTGGACTTGAGCAGGTCCTTAAACTGCTCATGGAGTAAAGGCGGGAGAACCGCCCTAGGGTGGGTGACCCCGTACTTGCTCCCCAGCTTCCTCTTCGGCTGGATAAATAACGGAGGGGAACAAGGGGCACCATAGCCAGTGAGGTACCATTGGGTCTGGAAACAGACGGTGGTCTGGATGCTGACCTCATTAAGTTGAGAGGCTACCCAGGGACCATATGGTGGCAGAGGCAACTCGCTGCGCTTGAGCTGACTTGAATGTCAAGTTCTGCTAACCGAACGCTCAGCTGTACCTTGGTTAGCAGAACTTGACATGATTACGAATGATGCTTGCTTTTTCCCTTCCAAGAAACAGAAAAGGTTTCCATTCTTCTTTTCAAATATTAGCCAAACACTGAAAAATATGAACTTCTTTGAAAAATAATTTCTTGAAAAATATTTTTCATAAAATAAATGAAGCCTAAGCAAAATAAAAGTTCTCGGTTCAAAGTAATATTGGCAATATTACTCAGGTCAAGGACGGTTCTCTAGTTGAACCACCAGTAAGCCTTCTTTTCAGGCCAAGAACTTCCAAGCTATGAAGCATAGACACATTGCCCGTGCTTCCGTGTCGTGTCGACATGCTCCGACATGCGGTCAATGTGTGTCGGATTTTCCGACACATTGTCAAACACGTTTTGACACGCGTGTCTAGAAGATGGAGGGTGGAGGCGAGGGAGCAGAGACGAGCTGCGAGCGACGGCGAGCCTGCAACGAGGCTGCGAGCAACGGCGAGAGACAAAAGAGGAGAGGAAAGCGGTCGTGCAGCGAGGAGGAGGAGAAGGGTCAAGAGGAAGAGGAGAGGAAGGGGGTCGTGCGGCGAGAGGAGGAGGAGAAGGATCGAGAGGGAAGGGAGTCGTGCGGCGAGGAGGAAGAGCGCTGGCTAGGGTTTTCAATAAGAAAACTCAAAAAAATAAAATAAAAAAGGAGATCAATGGCGTGAGTTTTAATTTTGGGGGAGGGGAAGTGACAGCTTAGATGAAGTGGTGGGGTAGGGAAATAGGGGGAGGGTGTAATAATTTTTGGGGGAAGTAGGATGAAACGCCATCCATCCCCTCTCCCTCCTCCGCCGATATGATGCAAATCGTGAGCCTGCGCCAACAAGCACACGTCAACCGCCATGAACAAGCTCCACGATGCCAGGCGACCTCCCATGAACAAGCTCCACGAAGCCAGGCGACCTCCCAAGACCTGTTGTTGCAGGACTCGAGATCCTCCACAAGCCCACTTCTTCGTGCCCCGACGGCACGCCCCTGCATGTGTCCTGCCTCTCAGGCCACGCGTCCTTCACAAAACACCCCCTCACTCGCAACCCAAAGCTCGCCAAGGAGCTCCCTCTCCTCCACGTGGCGTGCGTGAAGGGCGACGTGGAGATCGTCCGGGCCCTCCTGGCCGTCAACCTGAACGGTCCCTCCGATGGGACCGCGAGGGGAGGACGCCTCTGCACTTGGCTGCCATCAAAGGGAGAGCCGAGGTGATGGCCGAGTAGATCCAGGCCAAGCCCGAATTGGCCCGGGTGGTGACAAGTCGGGGAGAGCGCGTTTCACCTCTTCACAAGAGTTATAGGGTGGAGGCGTTGAAGGTGGTGGTGGACTGCGTTGGGAGGAACGATGAGTTCATGGGTTGTAGGGATAAGAACGGGAATCTTGCATCTTGCTGTGGCCAGGAAGCAATTGGAGGTGAGAAAGTTGGTTTTCTCTTCTTGTTGATTGTGTGTGTAATTCTTCGCGTTCTTGATATAACTTGATAGAAAGTGGGAATTGCTTGTTTTAGCATAGGAAGTTCGAATTTGCTCGCAGATTCATGTGTGCCCCTTTTGGTCAAACATTGCGAGCAAATTCCGAACTTCCTATGCTAAAACAAGCAATTCCCATTCCTATCAAATTATATCAAGAATGTCAAGAATTATGCACACAAAATCAACAAGAGAAAACCAGCTTTCTCACCTCCAATTGCTTTCTGGGAGATGCAAGATCGTGTTCCCGTCCTTATCCTTATAACCCACGAACTCATCATTCCTCTCAACACAATCCACCACCACCTTCAACGCTTCCACCTTGTTACTCTTCATGCAGAGGTGAAACGCGCTCTCCCCCTACTCGTCACCACCTGGGTCGATTCGAGCTTGGCTCGGATCAACTCGGCCCTCCCTTTGATGGCAGCCAAGTGCAGAGGCATCCTCCCCTCGTGGTCCCATCGGAGGGACCTGTCCGGGTCGACGGCCAGGAGGGCCCTGACGATCTCCACTCACCCTTCGTGCACGCCACGTGGAGGGGTAGGGAGCCGCGGGAGTCGGGCTCCTTGGCGTGCTCCGATTACGGGTGAGGAGGTGTTTGGTGAAGGATGCGTGGCCCGAGAAGCAGGACACATGCAGGGGCGTGCCGTTGGGACGAAGAAGTGGGCCTGTGGAGGATCTGGGGTCCTGCAACAGCAGGTCTTGGAAGGTCGCCTTTCATGGCGGTTTCGTGGAGCTTGTTAATGGCGGTTGACGCGTGCTTCTCGGTGCGGGGAGGCTCACGAGCTACATCATATCGAAGGAGGGAGAGGGGATGGATGGCGTTTCATCCTGAAGAAGAAAGTAAAAGGAAGGAGACTCGTCCTTACGCCGCTAAGACCCACCCCGTCTTACTCCTAAAGAAATAAATTTTTCTTAAAAGGGTGAGTCAGGAATTAGAAAATCCAACCAACTTATGATAACTTTCTGCGGCAAAGCAGGCGTGCCGGATACAGAACACAGCATGCACTGAAACAGAAAATCTCATTTGCGTGATTGTGGTAATTTTCTTTATCAGATAGATGGAGATATAGGAATAATCCCATGAAAACAAAAAGAAATAGTCCCAAATCAATTTGAAAATTCAACGAAACCACATTTTCAATCAATGTATGCCAAATTGCAAGTGTCAGCCAGATATGCACCAGATGAAAAACAAAATGTCCTCAGTTAATCACCGTCACCAATATAACGATAGAAGTCCATGTGATCCTCCACTGGACCTGCTAAATCAAGTGTACCATGTAGAGCAATTTCACTCAATCATGGGCATCACACTGTAGAGTGCACACTCACAAACATTGACAAACCCAATTCAACTTCAACCACTTGGGTGGAAAAAAGAGAACAAAATTTAACAGTTGTTAATCGGAGAACCATGCAGAAACCATATTAAGAGAAATGGCTTTTTAATCTAGACAAACCAGCGAGGGTAACACTAAACGTAGAACAAGAAGCAAATAGGTCTTCTAGATGAGTAGAGACCAAACCTATGACATTTTCTCACCGCGTAAAAGAGACAATTTAGGTAACTGTAGGGATATGGCTTAATGTATCTTGACCCACAAAATCAATCCCGATAGAGAATTACCTCCATCGAAGAAATTTTTCGTGCCAATTTCTCGCTTCCTTTGACAAGGATTCCTAAGCGACGGCTTCTATCGTAAAGGTTTTCCAACTCCAATAACTGGAACAAAAGTACATAAATAATGACAATATAAATTATGCAAAGAGAAGTGGACAAAATGAACTCTTATCTTAATCAAAAGGTCAAATAAATTCATGTTATATACCTTTGAAGATGACGAAAGAGTAGATTCAATCTCTCCGGCCAACTTCTTTGCCCCTTCAAAGCATACTCCTATACGATTTTAAGCAAATTGCTTTGTAAGTCACTCGACTAGACGAGTGCGGGTATATCAAATGCCACAACTTCACAATCTTCTTCAGAACCTTCAATTTAAGATGTCCAGGCTCATTACACGGCATGGTATCAAAACTCAACAATTCAGTGACATATTCTAAATCTGCCCTCTCCAAAGCATTAGTAGAGCCCAAAGAATGATTTTCAATTTTTGCGAGGCAACTTCTTACACCTTCGCCCACCTCTGCGCGTCGATTAACTTCTTTGCCATGGTATGTACCGCATGTGATTGAAGTACACATTCATACATAGTCGAATCATATGCATATAATCTGAGAAGAATTTCATGTAGCTAAAGGGCTTTGAACTAACAGGATCCAAGTCAAAACTAGCCCAAAGAAATTGTTCAGCTTCTTTCAACAGTTTTTGATAAATATCCTTAGAGAAAGGATTTTTAAGAGCATCGGTTGACTGCAACACCATTGATCCGCAAGATGAGCCAAAGTAGCATGGCCACCTTTTACCTACAAGAACATATAATCCAGAAGAACATTCTCTCTTACTGAAGAACAAAAGGCAAACTAAAATAATGATCTTGACAAGGACAATCAACTCCAGACAATATTAAAGAACAAGAGGAGATTAGCACAGATTCCAAACCTCACTAAACACCACTAAATTTCATTTTGTTCTTCATTGACATTTATTCCAACACCAAACAATTATGCGGTGACCTTGGTAGAAAAGAATTTCCTAGAATGTACATAGTTTGCCACCAACCAAGTAAAAAACATTGGCAACTAAGACCAAAGCAATAAAACCAACTTCAGCTAGACTCTTCCATAAAACAAAGATCATATAATATCTAGTAAGTATAAAAATAAGACGATCCACCTTGCTTAAGATAAACACCTCATCCAGTCATAAATTTATAGAATGAACACCAAGGCTGAAGTTGTTTTGATTGCTGCAATTTGTTTTCTACATGTTTTATTTGATACCTCATCCAGTCTCTTTGTTAATTGACTAAGCAAGTCTTGTATCTAACAATACCTTTTTCGCTGAAGAACTTGTTTCGCTAGAGAAAGATCTTTGCTGGAGCACCTTACTCCTTTGAGTCTCCTCACCATTGTATTTATCGACAGCGAGCAGCAAGTCACTTAACTCGCTAATGTATGACAATAAAGGAGGCAATGTTTGCTGGGTTTGCATTCACAGATGTGTTGCGGTGCTGCACAAAAGGGGTCTGATGATGAGATCGAGAATTACCAATTCTGGCTTTAAGCCCAAAAATGATGATGAAGAAGAAACACTTCATATGATTGGGTGATCCATTTCTTTGAATATAAACCCAACCAAAGAAGATGTTATTTACGGTGCCACGTCGGATCAAAGATAGGAAAGTATATGTCACCAGCAATAATGTGACAAATCAAAATTAGAACCAGAACCGTTGATGTAATCAGATTTTTCCTTGCAAATTCAATCGTATCATATGCTTCTTAACATTATGACTTTAAGGATGTATTTCATTATGACAGAGGCCCTTGTCATGAATGCTTTCACTCATTGTGCCCGGCTAAGTGGAATAATCCAAGTTCCATGAGTTCAAGATCCCCCTTCAGGGGCAAATGTTTTTGACATTGCAGTATGACACATGTAATAGGCTTGTATTTGCACTACAAATCAAAATTAGAACCAGAACCGTTGATGTAATCAGATTTTTCCTTGCAAATTCAATCGTATCATATGCTTCTTAACATTATGACTTTAAGGATGTATTTCATTATGACAGAGGCCCTTGTCATGAATGCTTTCACTCATTGTGCCCGGCTAAGTGGAATAATCCAAGTTCCATGAGTTCAAGATCCCCCTTCAGGGGCAAATGTTTTTGACATTGCAGTATGACACATGTAATAGGCTTGTATTTGCACTACAAATCAACTAATTTGACAGGATAATAAACCAGAACACAGTTTCCACATACCTCAAGACAAACAAAAGCAGATGGCCTACAATCACATACAATTGCAGAAAGATAAAGATATTGCTGACATATAATGCACTTAGGATCCTACAAAAAAACCAAAACAAATTCATCAACTAGCATCATATTGACAAAAGTCATCAGAAAGCAAGAGTTAACCATGAAAGATCGAGTACCTCCTCAGTCCCCACGCATTCAGGTTGTGTCCGTGGTGGCATTGGAGATGATTTTACAATGCCATTTTTCCAAAGTTGCTCCCTCCAAATTTTCTCCTTTGTATAAATTCTAAGTAATTCTTTCGCCAGAAAAGGTGATGCTTTTCTATCATAATTACTCTGCATATTGCACAAGAAGGCAATTAGGGACATTTCTGTAATATGGAAAGACCTCCTAGTAAGCAAAACTTAACTTTAAAAAAACAACTGTTATCAAAAGGAAACAGCAATTATTAATCCTTCCCATCAAACTAATGAAAGAGGCTAACACGGAAACTATGTTGATGATGATCATGAGTCCATCACAAAATACCAAAAACCAAAGAAAATAGTCCCAGGTAAAGATAGTCAAACGCACAATAGGCAAGAGCATCGAGCCATGAGTTCTCAATAGAATAACCCACAATTTTGATACTTGTAGTTATAATCCAGAATCCATGGAAATGGCCTACAAGCAACCACCATAAATATATAAATGACAACTACAAACTATGCCCAATAATTCCATCGCAGATACTCTAGAAGCACACATGGGTATTGACATTTATATTGAAAGATCAAATGGGCAATGTAGACTAATCCAATCTTTGCTCAAGCTACATATCACTCCTAAAGACTAAAAAATGCTGAATCAACTGCTCCTCCAAAATGGCTGGCAATACCACTTAAGGGTGGATAGCCTATCCACCCAGTGTCGGTACTCACTTTTACTAAGGCTGGGCTTAAAAGGAACAAGAGACTTGGTGACAACAACACAGAGAGAGAGAGAGAGAGAGAGAGAGAGAGAGAGAGAGAGGGAGGGAGGGAAATGGTGGCCGAGCAAAGGCTGCTGAAGCTCAACATCCTCACTATTTAGCAACTCTGCGGAAAGACAACTCTCCTCTTGTTTTCTAACTAAAATGGGGTCCATTGAGGATGGGCCAACAAATAGACCCATCGAGCCCAAATGCTTTAAACTATATGGAGTTATGTTCACAATTTTCATGAAATCTGTAAACTAAGAGTGTCGAAACAGAGCTGCCGTACAAAGAAGGAGAAGCAAAGATGGAACTCCTTTCAGGCATCAATCATGTGCTCCTATTGTTGTATGCCGAATAGTCAAAGAGAAGAATTATCGTTCAACTATTCGACATCTCCTTCATCTTTGCACAAGAGCAATTCCAAAGGTGAAAGTGCTATCTTCATCACCCAATATCAAGATAAGATTCTTATTCAAAACAAAGTGCAATCCCTCCACACAACAGGTTCGTCCACAGAATCATAAAGTATGAGGTGTTAGGCATCACCATTGCCTTCCACAAATGTATGGTGGTAGTCACAACTACAGAGAAGTAAGAGAGATACATTCATAATTTGTTCAATAGCAAGCACAAAGAATTTCCAATTGAGTATACCACTTATTGGCTGACTCCATTTATCTCACATCTTTTGCAAAAGAGTCACGTACACGCCAAAAAGAATAACATAAAAATGCAATGTCAGCATGACATATTCTTGTCTATTAGATCTGCCATAAAATGTAACTGACAGGCATTCCTTTAGGACAGAAACGTAGCATGAAGTTTAAACACTATTAGTATAACTTAGGTCGACCAATCTAGTGATTGGGCAATCAATGGTGAATTGATGATGTGAAAGGAGTCCAAATGGAAATTATATCACAGGTGACTAGACTCTTGTCTGAAAATCATATTTCTTGGGAGTTCTTCCATTAGTTTAATCCAAGAGATTCAATTTCTATGTAACCATCCATCAAAGTATCAGACTGATCCTAATGGAGGAGGAAGAAGATACACAGAGTAAAAAATCATTTCCGTTCTTGATATCTAGTCTCCATTTACAGATTAATGAATCTCTTAGGCATAATCAATCCTGAACTAACAAACAGCTCAATTTTTCAGACTAACAATGATCAGAAAAATGCATCACAAACTGGCAGCTGTTAACTCAAGTTAATTTGCACTTCATCGCTAAAACTCTATCAGTCATATTCCAACTCGATCTTACTCGTTAAACTCAAGTTTTGTCCTCCTACTACACACTGCAAAATTGCCATACAAGCAAGCTATCTCTACCCATCCATCCGACAGGAACATCATCCGAAAATGAATTGCAATTCAAATTAGAAATTTTCTGAATTATCGGCTCATGTATCCAAGTACTTCCGCTCCACGTGCTTCGTGTGGAAAGTGGGAGAACTCAATTAAGAAACCAAAGACTGACCTTTGGATGTCAACAACTCATTGAACAACTTCCTCTTCTCACTGACGAGCGGTGCTATCCTAGGGCACGTTTGGTAATGATTCTGTTCTCGGGAACAAATTCTAACAATAAATGATTATTTTTTATTCTATTTTTTAACCGATTTCGAGTAAAAGAACGTATTTGGTAACGTTCAAAATTTCTAATTCTTGAAAAGAATTGCGTTTGGTACCGTGCTCATTAATTCTATTCTAAATCAATTTCTTTTAATTTTTAAATAATTTTTTTTTACTTTTTTACTTTTTTTTTTCCTTTTTCTCCTATTCTTCTTCTTCTTCTTGTGGCCGGCGCTTGCCCAACCTCGTCGGGCCCGGGCAAGGCTTGCCTGGGGGGGCGAGGCCCGCTTGGCCATCGACAGGGCCGGGCGAGCCTCGCGGGCAAGGCCGAGCCTCATCGGTGGCCGGGCTTGCCTCCGGCGAACGGTGGACCGGCGGAGGTGGCGACCAGCGGCGAACGGCAACGGGCGGCGGCGGACAACGGCGGGCGGTGGTGGATGGCGATCGCGGGATGGTGGAAAGGAAGAAGAAGACATTAATTTTTTTTTTTTTGATTCTCAAACTAAGAATCACATTTTTTTTTTTTTTATTCTCAATTCTTGTCCAAAACTATTTCTGGGAACAAAAAATTTACCAAACGCGATTCTGTTTCCAGACTGATTCTGAGAATAAAAAATCAGAATCAAACACTGTTTGGATGATTACCAAACAGTGCCCTAGCCTCACCTTCCAAGGCGACTTGATCTGACACAAAGCACAAAACCTGTCAAAAACTGAAATGAGAAAGCAAACGTGTGTCCAGGCACAACAGACGCCACACCGCCTCACTTAGTTTCCGCGTCTTGTCGGCGAGAACACCGATGTAGCGCATGACTCGATCGAGCTTCGCGTTGGAATACTGTTGGCTCGCCTCTCAGCTCCAAGTAATCCTGCCTCGCAAGCTGCATCCGGAAATTGCTCTTCTTAGAGCTTGGCAACAGAGAAGGAATTGACCAAACCAAGAAGCAAAAATTCGAAACAGGCAAATCCCCCAACTCAATCGGGAGCCAAAACAAAGCGCGAGACGATCGGAGCGTTTCGAAAAAACTTGGACATTGTCCGCAAGCCACTGGACCTTGGAGGCCAGCGGGAGCTGCGAGGGCAGCGAGGAGGCGGAGATCAAGTACCACCGGACGAGGGGGGCACTCGACCGGCGCTGGTCATCGACGTCGAAGGAGGCGGAGGTCGACGACTACTTCCACGGCTCGAAGCCACTCACCTCCCACTCCCACCGGTTGCTCCTTGGCTCTGACTAAAAGTTTTTCAAAATGGCGCCTCTTTGTGCAGCCTGAGGGAGTGTCTCGAGGACAGCATAGGCGTTGTGCTGGAGGCTATGGAGGCGTCGTGCCGGATGCGATTGAGCGATTTTTGTGAAAGAGACTTCGTGAGGGAGAAGACAGAAGAGAAAAATTTTTGTGAGAGAGAGACTTCCTGCGAGAGAAACAGAAGAGAAAGGCCCTTCAAATGCGAAGGGCGGGAGAAGGACGCAGCCATTAATGAAGAGAGAGAAGGAGAAGGCCAAAATTTGGCTAAAACCAAAAGCGAAACCCGGCTCCAGGTGGAGCCACGTGGCGACACATGTCACATCCTGATTGGGTGGACGCACGGTGATGTGGAGTGCCCAGCCCACTCAATATTTTCCCAGAGAGTGAGGGTGTGGGAATTTTTTTTTAACTAAAAAATAAATAAATGACATTAAAAAATAATTTTGAAAAAGAAAAGTATTGAATGTTGAATAATGATAAGTTTTGATTATTTGTAGAAAATCATGGATTTATTTAAATAAATTGATTATAATTTCTTGTTAATCATTAGTTTCATCAATAATTTTTATTAAAATTAAAAACACGTTTCCAAACATAGATACACATTAATTATGAATATATTTTTCGAATTTTTAATGAATTGACTTATTAATATTATTAATGTAAATTTATTATAGACATTTTTTTAATTAATTATATTTATTTAATATACAACGTATCGAAATTCTCTATTTTTAAGAAATGATGTATCATTTTGTGTCGCGTGTCCATGCTACTTAACTTCCAAATTCCAAGAACTAGCCATCGTGGTTTGCGGAAGCTGCAAGTCTTGGGACTAAGTGCAATAGGCAAGTGATTTTGTTGACTAAGGCAGTGGTTAGTTAAGTGAAACAATCTTTCTTAAATCAATTAATTGCTAAAGATGATTAATCAATAAAAAACCATTTACGATCAAGAAAATATGCATATTTAAAAATTACAAAAATGAATTTCCCAATTTGACAAAGGAAAAATATTTTCCTGAAAATTAATTTCTCAAAAAAATTTGTCTTTATAGTGAAATGAAATTGTTCTAGAAACAACACACCCTAAGTTCATATCAATTCACATCTTAACTAATCTTGAAACATCATGAATATATAAACCTAATATGTCATACGTAAAGAAATAAAGATGTTTGAAAAATTCATGCTCCACTACTTGGAACAAGTTTCAAAGACCATGCAACCGCCTTCAAGAACAAATGGCTATGGCATGATTTAGGCTGCTCACTTAATATGTTTGCAGGGCAGTAAAAGTTCTCCAACTAAGAAACGCGCAATACCAGCGTGCTTGAAGATTGCAAACAGTGCTATATTTTTTATTACATTGAAAATAGAAAAATAAAAGAATTGCAAGCTGTTTCTCCTCTCATCTTGCCATTTCACTGAATCTAAAACCACATCTCAAACAAGGCCTCTCGGCCAGAAAACGTTAACAACACTGTGAGAGGAGCGGTCCGATTGTTTGAATACCCTTAAATTTCACCTATAGGAATTGCAAATAAAACCAGCAAAAGGAAAGATGATTTTAGTTTTTCAAACCACACCGACACACTTGTTGTAGAAACTTCTATCTATACAAGCAAAGAGTTCCTCATTCCAGGATGGATGCTGGACATAGGCTTAAGCAGCCTCGGACAGACCCTCTTGAACCAGAGCAGAGTCCTAAAACAGAAAAATGCTTCTTGTCATTACGAAATGATACATCAAAAGAAAACAGAGGAACTTAGAGCATCCTGAATCCCAGAAATTCAGTATAGAAGTACAGATAATTTCATCAAATAAAAAGGGGGAAGCGATTTCGCAGAAGCCTAGTTCAGCATCAGACCCAAATGGTACTGTGATATTTTGGACCAATCTAGCTCTAGCAACACCTATTGAAAACTTAACGATTCTTATGCATAAGACCAGAAAGGAGAAAGACTGGCGATAAACATTAACAGGAGTTTACCATGTTTTCCTTGTTCTCAACAGTGTCCTCTGCAGGTAAATGCTTATTTTGACCTGTGAACAAGGGAAGATGACTTAAATTTCCTTCGTATATGCAATAACTTAAAGCTATAGTAAGTCTGAAGATTTCTCACCTTCTTCAGCAGCCAATTTTCTTTCTTGCTTCTTTGCCTTTTCTTTGTTGAGTTCTTGTTTAACTGACTTCTGGGGCTTCTTCTGCAAGTTTCGAGTTTCTCTGTCTTTGAAGGTCTTGGAGTTAGCCGAATTCCTACTGACAGGTTCTCTAATCTTAGTGGCAGCTTTGGGCTTGGAGTCCTTGGCTGATTCTGCTACTGGGGAAGTTTGAGCAGATTCGTTGTTCAAAGACTTAGGTTTGAGCTTCCTAGCTCCCGTCACTGAAACAGAGCTATGGACATCATCATCAGATGCTCTAGTTTCCTCTTCTGGCTCCTGAGAACAGGTTTGAGACACCTGCATCTGCTCTAGACTCTCGGCAATATTGTAAGTTTCAAATAACTCCTTCAGTGATTCTCCAAATTCAGCAAGATTGTGACGTTGTGCATAAGATTTGAGCTCTTCCCGCATTTTCTGAACGGGCTGCAAATTTGGGAATCAACAAACAAGGTCAATTTTGTCAGAATTATCTAAATATGCCTCTGATTGTCCATCCAGAAGAAGAAAACCTTGATCAGTGCAAGCTACTGTCTGAAGATGCAGTGTTTTACTCTACATTAAAGTGTGTTTCTTCTGGCAGGATGCAATTGTCCCAATCAAAGAAGATGATAGACATAACCAATAATAACACATAGTCAAAATTATATTTCCTTAAAAAAAAGTCCCTGACTGAAATCTGCAGCTTTATGGTATGCAGTCACCTGGTGCTTACCATAAAGCTGCAGATTGAAGAAATCACTAGCTTCTATTGCTGTCCACTGTGCAAATTATCTAGTCCCAGATTATCAGATTGGAAAAGAGGTTGCACGCATCAGTTTTGACAAAGCCTCATTGGACAAGTTGCATTCATATATCAATAAAGCATCAAGCGCAGTGCAAGGGTCACATGGCCTAAAATGAACCTCAGTTACAGGACTCATTAAAGAGAACTTGGCAGAAATTATTGGTCCTAATCAAAAGAATATCTGAAAATCCTTATATGACCAAATGACACAAGATGGCAGCATACCTCACATCCAGCCTCAGAAGCGAGTTTGAAAAAGCCAAGAGAAATAGAGTGCTTGTTATCAGATTCCGAGAGACTAATCTGCGATAGCCAATACGATGTTGAAGCAAGAAGATTGTACTTCTTCCGCACAGACGACCGGGAGACACTAGAGAGTGGTGTTTCATTCTTTGCTTGACTATTCCCAGGTCTCCTCACTCTTGCCTCGGAGATCGGAGTCACGTTGCCACCCAATTTCGGAGCTGGATTCACACTGGACTTAGCAGGGATGGAAAGCCTTCTGGGTGGCTTTGCAGATTTCTCCTTCCCAGAGAGATCAAGAATGCCCATGCTTTTACTCACTGAGGGTGAGCGTCTCGTCCTAAACACAGTGCAATTGCAGCGACATCACTAAGCAGTTTACACACATGGAGCGCACTTTTTAGCAATACTTATCATGGTTGACGCCCATCAAAATGTCTTAATCAGCATTACATGAACCACTCAAGATTTCTCACAAACACAAGAGAGTTGATGATCAAAGTATCAAGTTTACAAACTGACTGGTTAAATGCTTAACTAGCACACGTGTAACTTAAGCACCCAGAAAAATCACACCAACCCCGTCCGAAGAAAGGCAAGTCCTCAGGCACCATTAAATTATACCATCTCATGCAATATACTTTCCCACCCTTTCAATCTGCTCAATCTAACATGTAACTTAAAACCCTCCTCCATCATCGCGACAAGCGCAACAGCAATTCCAGAGCACACTGCGGCACACAGGCCCCCACACGGCATACACATCCAGTGCTCCATTCGCAAACGAGGTAACTCCAAGATCAAACGATCCTGCTCACGACCAACAAAGTCTCCGCACCCTCGCGCAAACCGACGCAAACTGTGCATCCTACAGACCGAAACAAGCAAAAACAAATGATAGCTCGCTCGACCTTCGCACGTGACGAACGCGATCGACTCGGTCCGATTCCGGAAAATCAATCACTCACTCACACATACACACAGATGCCCTAAACTACAGGCTGAAGAACAGAAAAACGTCAAAGCGTCGAACAGGAAAAGGAGAGGAGATCGAAGGGAAACCAACCTCCGAGACGAAGAAGAGCTCGCCGCCGCCTCCTGCTTCTCCTCCTTCGGCTTCGCAGCCGATCGCAGCCCGTAGCGGAGCAGCTTCGGCTTCCCTGAAAAAGAAGAAGACAAAGAAACTCGCCACCATCACCAAACGACGCAAGGCGGAAAAAAAATAAAAAGCAAAAAAGACCGCCGCGATTCGACTTCATCGCCGTCGCGAAAACACGAGATAGAGATAGAGAGAGAGATCACCGGAACCGGCGGACTGTTCCTTGGCAGCCTCTTCCATGTCCGACGTCCTCCCCTCTCCTCGCCGGCGAGCCTCCGATCGGATCTTCTCCTTCACTCCGGCGGAACTGAGGAACGATCGCGTCTCTCTCTCTCTCTCTTTCTCTCTCTTCTGATGCTTAGGAGGTTTCAACGAGCGGTTTCTTATACAACTCGCTCCAGAACTACCCAAACGGGAAAAAAAAAAAAGTAATCAAATTAATTTTTTAAAAATTAAGAGAGGAAAACGTTCTTTTCTATTTTCGGGCGGGAAATTTTCGGCCTCCCTGTCGAAACCGCTTCGGACGCCCGTGACGTGAGCTCGCCCGCTTTTGGCCCCCTGTGGCCAATACACTGCGGACACGTGTGGAATGACACGGGGTGGGTTTTGACGCCGTGAGGGATGGGATTAACGGGTAAATCTTTGGACTGCCGGAGCTTGAATGGGGCCCAAGTGCCGTTTCAGCCGGGGGCCCAGGAAGAGGAAAAAGCTCCGCGGAAAATTCGAAATTCGAAATTCGAAACGCACGGCCGTTGGGGATTTTTCTTCTCCGTCGTCGGTCAGACAGCCGTTGGATTGGAACTAGGGTTCGGACTTTTTGGTTAGCTTGTGGTTTTCGGGCCCCGTTTGAGGGCGTTGGCTTATTCTAGGCCCATTTTGGCCCGTGATGTCTCCACGTGTCGGCGGAGAGATAACCAGGGGAGGGGCAAGGGGCGCGATAGATCCATGCCGCGTGGACACCGTCCTGAACGAGCCAAATGTTCCCCAAAGCCTAGCGGAAACTAGGAGCCAGAGGGGTACGAGAGTGCTGTCAAAATGGTCAAAGTCATGGAAGTGAATCGTAAATGGGTCAGCTTAAGATATGGGTTATGTAAATTAAAAAGCCTATAATACATGGGTTTTAAAATGAACCTATTTAGGTTGCATTTGGTTCAGTTTTTCTTAGAGATTTTGGGAAAATACAAAGGAATTTAACTTAAAGAGATTTGGAAAAGTGCAAAAGTTACTTGGTAAACTGTGCTTTAGAAACAACCTTGAGAGAAAGTTCATTTAATGAAAATGTATTAGAAAACTTCTTTATAACTTGTAGGTGCAGGACTTCATTGAAACTTAGGTAAATGATCTAATTTCTCTGTATAACCTCAAATAACTGTGGGTTTAAGATATCCCGCATCTACAAAATGGTATTTACTAGCACAAAAATAATGTAAATTTAATAAATAAATAAAATAAACCACATACATATATAAATGTATAAAAATCACTAATTAACAAACTTGTGGAAAAATAAGGAAATTGTAAATCACATCTTCCAAATGATAAACAACTACGGAAAGTGTCACTACACACCTGAGTTGCAAATATCCATTTTGGGAGAACAATCCATAATTTGTTAAACTAACAAAATATAGTTAAAATAAGAGATATAACAGATTATCTAGATCACCGATCAACATAACACTTATCAACTATCATATATATGTAAACTCCACCAAGTAACGAGAACATCAACTAGAGCAAGTCTCGCAATAGAATATAAATAGAAATAAGCGAGTAATGACTTAAAATAGCACCAACTAGAAACAAGTTTCACAATAGAACATAAATATATCTTGTCCACTACTATAAATAAGTAGTACAAATATGTTTCACATTACATCAAAATATCATATGAAAGAGTTTAAATAAGTAGTTAACATCCTAACTTTGACTATGCTTTTTGAACTTATACTTGGTCAACGCTTCATAAAAATTTTGTGCAATTACCAAATGCATTATTCTATTCAGAAACTTATCCATGGTATGTAAATAAAAAAACTACTTTTGAACAGAAATTGTTCCTGATAACAAACATGTAACCAAATGTACCATGGTCTTGCTTAATTTCAAGTATGGGTTTCAAATCTCTATGATTTGCTTGTAAATATCAAACTCCTTAGCAAGAGATGTGACATCGCCCCTACTTTTCAATAACTGAAAAAATTATGTCCATTTGTGTTGTTTGCTCAACAACCGTAGTCAATTTCTTTTGTTTCCTTTTTTGAGCTTGCCTCACCGAACTCTACGTCGCTTTTTATGGTTTCAACCATGTTTAATAATATTTTCACCTACATTACACTCTATATTATTATTAGTAGATTTTACACAATCATCGATATCAAGTTGTGTGGCCACAATATCCTCATCAACACATAAACCTTATGTAAGATTTCATACGATACTTTCAATAGTAACTGTATCTCTGAACATTCTATCTAACAAAAAACTTCAAGATCTTGATGTATACCTTTCATTATAAAAAACACTAACTTTACGATTTTCCTACTATAATTAATATGTTCATGAGTTGTATCATAAAATATGAACTTAAAAAAAAAAGTAACAAAAGAAGGGAAGAAACTATTCATCACTATAATCAATGGTATTCTTCTTTAGATCTTGTTTCCGAACCAATTGCCTCCATTTGTTCTTTTCTTCCTTAACAATTTTGTTGTTTGTAGAACGATGCCCTTTGACTAGGCATCACCACAAAATTATAGAGTCTTTTGTGCATTTCTAGTCATCATTAACAAAATATGAGATGAGACATAAACAATTCAAATTCTAAATGGAACTCCATATATCGGTCATGAGTGCAATTCTAAACTTAAGTTTGCGAAAGAAAGTTCAAACTTGTTTTCTCACAAGATACAACTTCATGCAATCTCTAGCTATTGTAAATCGTGAGATGTGATGGAAGAGAGGTTGCAACTGATTAATAAAATCACGGAATTTAACACGCTCAATCATCGAAAAAGGTTTTTCATCTATTATGATCATTCGAACAAGCATTTGTCTACAATGATCTTGATCATTTTTCCATGTTGATAAGACATTTGCACTACCAATAGTATTAGCATGCCCCCATTGTCATCCCCTGTACTCTATGTCGGGTAAAAAAATTTTACTTCTTATCTACATTGTGATTATACTTGTTGCACTTTTTCAAGTGCTTTAACATAGCAGAAGTACCATTATAAATTGAGTACGTATATTTGGCCTCACAATAATTGTAAATCACCTCAGTTTCCCCATTCTCAGTTTTGTCCTTACAAAAATGAAGCTGGACTACTGATGTTCGTTTACCAAAACTAGGATAACAAGTATTAGATACCTTGTTATGTTGGATGCCACTTTGAGGTTTTCAATTTCTTCATCTTCATGTTTTAGTGAGTCCATCATAGGATTCATAACATCATTTGATTGATCAACTTCCATTAACATATAAATAGATCGCCTGAATAAAGTAAAACATAGAAATGAGCCATCAAATCATCATATTCATTTAAAGCAATAGGGATAATAAATATATAATTGTAGCCTTACTTTTTACTATCATGTCCATATTTACTACTAAACTATACCTCTAAAAAAAAATACTAAAATATTAAATAGATAAAAATGGACCATAGACAGACAAAAAAAAAAATGATACGCTTAAACCGATCAAATAGAGAATGCTAATGAAAAACGGATAAATGAACAATCCAAAACTACAACTCCTCCAAAACAAACTCGCTCACCATAGCGACATGCGTAAGCCGATTCACAAGCTATCAAAGATTAGATCTTATGAGCCTTTATAATTGTCCAAACTACAACTCCTCCAACCCAAACTCGTTGGAAAAAACAAGAGATTCCAATCAAAATCCAATCGACAAGAGTGGGAAAGGTGTTGGCATTGAGCAAAGCAGGAGCCGAGGCCGCGAAAGGAAAGGCATCGGTATCGAGCGAGGTGGGAGGTGAGGCCGCGACGAGGAAAGGTGTCAACGCCGAGGCTTAAGCAAGGCAGGAGACGGGGCTATGACTATGTGAGGCGAGACTATGACTCCATCAGAACGAGACGTAAGGTAAGGTGTCGAGTGAGCAAGAGGGGTTAGGATTACAAGAGGGAAAGCGAGAACAATATTCTAGAATGAAGGGAAAGTGAGAAAGGGAAACCAATAGGGTTAGTTCAAAACTAAAAATATATATAAATGGTCGGTCCAATTCCCACCTTGGAACCAAAACCAGAACCGAACCAGTCACCGATTCTAAAAATAGGAAACTAATATCGGACTGAGACCTCTTAGAACTACCCTGAATCGGCCAGTTAAGTTTGATTCAGGCAGTTCTTAGTTTGAGCGGTTCAGATTGCACACCCCTAATGTTGGAGGGGTTGACATAAAATTGGACATGTGCTTTTTTTTTTGTCCATCTTATCTTTAACTCTCATCTCACTTTCAAATTTTTATTCTGTTTTTTTGGTAAAGCGCGGGAATCGACCCCACACCCATCATACTAGTGCCTCCACTCCCGAGTTCCTTGTCTGTCTAGTAGCGAGTTTGGCAATTAAGTGAACCATTCTTTAACATTTTTTTATATCAAATAGACATATTTTAACGTTCAATGATATTTTTCTACCTCATTTGGTACACTTTTTTTTAAATCTTTATATAACTAGTATAATTTTGGGTGGGGAAAAAAAGGTAAGTGGGCTCAAAGGTGTCTTCGGTGCACATTACTTCCTCATGGCTAAAGCTGAAATTGAGAATGCATTTTCTTGAGTAGGACCAGTCACTCGTTTGATGACAATGACACTAGACGCTTAATGCTCCTCTAGATCCATGCTCAATGTGTTAGGGCTGTTTGAGATTCTCCTTCCAAGGCGTGTTCTCCTACTTAGATAATCCAGAAATTCTCCTCCTGTTTTCAATAAGTGTTATTTAATTTTCCTTTTTTTAATTTCCTTTGTGTAGATCTAGTGAATCTATCTCTACTTGTGCTTTTTTCCTTGGTGAAATAAGGATTGAGATCTCTGTACTTTCGGCATACACAACTCAGGTGGTTTGGCACCGTTAGGAGGATTCAAGGATTTTGTATTAGTATCAAATCTATCGAGTCAACTAACTGTTAACATTACTTAATAATTGTGATTCAAGGACTTTGCATAGTAAACCTGTTTGATTCGTATGGGGCTCTTTAGTAGATAAGTGATGGTATCTATAGTAAAATCTTTTATAGGAATTCCCCACTTAAATTCACGTTGGAAAATTCAGGGTTGGATCGGGCTGTGTAAGGTTCACAACAATTCGTAATTTTATTAGAAAACATGAAATAATGCAAACGAGATTGAGGATGTGGCATTACAAATGTATTTTTATCTCGAGTCAAATTATCGACAGATTTGATCGCTCATATTTTCATGAAAATGTGAATGAGGCCTTTGAGCAAAGAATTTAGGTATCGATAATAATTTTCCTTAAATATTAGTAAGTAAATATTTCTTTTAAATCATCCCTTGGCTGAGATTTATTTATTTTTATCAATGATTCCAGACTACATATAAAACCAGTTTCGCGAATTGTTAGAGTGCACTGTAGAATTTTCTGGGACATTGGCAGCGCAGCCTGACCTGTTTTGTCCAGATTCGTGCCTGTAGAAGCCCGGGAAAACGTGGTGTGCGGTGGGACAGAAAAACAAAAGCGGGGAACAGAAAAAGGCAGGGGAGTCGAGATTCAAAGGGAGGGCGACCCAGCAAGAGAGGAATGGGCAATTGCGGGATTCCGGTGCAAAAGGCGAGAGCAGATATTCTCCCTCTCTCTCTACTGTGTACAGTTCGTTCAATAATTTTTGCTTTTTGGGCAACCAAAGGGCGGACCGATACAGGGGGCTCGCACGTGCCGAGGCCCGACCGTGGTCCTGCGCACGCTCGAGGCGGGACCCACCTCCCCTGTACCCCCAACAGAGACAAGAGGCCGGAAAAGGGGAGAAAATATTAGGTACGTCTTATGCTCCAGCCTGGCAAACAAGAAGGCGGTGGGAGCGCGACACGTGTCCTCGTGGGACCCATAAGGTCAGGCGCCATCTTCCTCTCCTCGATCTCGACTCAGCGCTTCTTTCTCTCTCCTCTCTCCCAAATAACTCGGCTGGTGGCTCGGCTCGGCTGGCGGAAAGAAAAGACGGGTAATAAATGCACAACGCTCCCGCTTAAATTTTCTCTCTCCTCACTTGAATTTTCTAGGTTTTGTCTCTCTTTCGTGGAAGAGCAGAGAGAACGAGCTGCACTTACTTCCTTTGTTTCCTTCTCAACGCATCCCACCCCCTCCGCCTCCGCCTCCGCCTCCGCCTCCGCCTCTCCAAAAGCCTCGCCGGTCATCTACCGGCGGTCGCAGCTGGTTCCTCAAACCTGTTTACAACGCGGAGATCGAGCATAAGGTTTGTGCTCGCGTTGGTCTCTCGGCAACTCCTGGCCTCCGTCCGATTGCCTCCCTCCGACGAACTCGTCATCAACTCCGACTCCGAGCCGCCGCCGATGGCGTCCTCCGTCTCTGGTATCTGCTCGTCCTCCCCATCCCTCAGGCCGAAGACGCCGCCGGCCTCCGCCTCAGGTCGAAGACGCCGCCGGCCTCCGCCGCGAAGCCGTCGGCCTCCGGCAGGAGGGGAGGCGGCTTCGGTCTCGTTCCCGAGCGGCGCCAGGCTCCCCGCCGTCGACCGGGTGTTGTCCCTGTCGCTGGCCCAATCGGTCGCGAGGGGGATCTCGGTGGACCTAGGCAGGGCCGACGGCGCGGCGAAGAAGGAGAGGCGCGGGCTAGAGGGCTGGGGAGGATTCCCGCTCGCTGTGGACGAGATACGTGGAATGGCTACACCAGCACCGGAGCTAGGGCTTTTCCTTGGACGTGAGCCGAATCGGGTCCACGGACGAGTTCGTGGAGGAGATAGAGCCTCGGTTCCAGGCCGCGTTCAAGGCGATGGAGGAGCTGGGGAAGGGCGCGATCGCGAACCTGGCCCAGACGAGGGCCGCATGGTCGGGCACTACTGGTTGAGGAAGTCGGAACTCGCGCCGGCCGGGTTCCTGAAGGCGCAGATTGAGAGCACGCTTGACGCGGTCTGCAATTTCGCTGTTCTTCGTTAATTGCTGTTTCCCGAGTTTAATGAGCTCGTGGTAATGATAATAATGATATCTATTGCTCCTATTCTAGAGGATTCTTAGAAGAGAAGCTTGACGATCGGTTTATTTGTTGACATTTGCTGAATGCCAAGTGTCAGGAGTTCTGTTGAAAGATGATAAAATTTTCATATGTTTTTGGAGCTATTATTCATTGGAGCAAGTTCAATAAGACAGGAAGCTCGTGACTTTTAACTTACAATGTTGGACACTCCTGCCATATAGGTTTGTCTTTCGGTCGACTTAGATGGATGTTGGAGCTCCCGAACGACATAGAGATAGTCAGATAGATCGGTATCCTTTGCTAATGGAACAAGTGGAGAGTAGTAGTGGTCATCAGCACATAATTGATGTAGAGAGAAATGGGGACGCCTCATTGACAGCATCTCATGGTGATCAGCAACGCAGGGTAGACTCGACAGAGGATGAGGATGGACTTTCGCCTATCATGCCAGCCCCTGCGGATCAAACAACGGTAAACTCATCAAACAGATTGAACTCTGTGAATTCCTCTAGCACGAGAAGAAGGAGTGATGATTACCACCAGCATCGAACAAGTCCATTGAATTCTGGACTATGGATTTCAGTGGAGTTAGTTGTCACCGTGGGTCAAATTATAGCATCCATAGTGGTTTTGTCATTGTCAAGACATGAAAATCCAGAGGCTCCACTATTTGCATGGGTTGTAGGTTATGCATCTGGTTGTGTGGCAACGCTGCCTATTCTTTACTGGCATTATCATTCTGGCAACCGTGGTAGTGATCAGCAGTCTAGTCGATCCCATCGAGGGACTTCTCATAGCAGTCAATTAGAGCCTAGCTCTTATACAGCTATCTCTGTCACAGTCCACAGATGAGGGCAATCAACATTCTGAAGAATCGGCATCATGGAATGGCCAAATTGCAGACACTCTGAGTTCACGGTAAAGTTCAATCGTTTCTTATGCTGCTCATGGATGATGATTGCTTCTCATCTATTCAAATTGAATTTCAATTTGCACGTTGTGGGATTGTTGGCATCATTCAGAATAACCTAGTCTGTACAATCTATGATAGATGGAATCAACAGCTAATTTCGTTTTTGCAGAATTGGTGGGCTGGTGGACCATTTCAAGATGGCCTTAGACTGTTTTTTAGCTGTATGGTTTGTTGTCGGCAATGTGTGGATTTTTGGGGGTCACTCTTCACCTTCTGATGCTCTGAAACTGTATAGATACCAATTTATAGGGACACTGTTCTGTTCTGTCTATACATGTAATTGCTGTGCTTGATGAAATATATGTGTTGTGGCCCTTTTGCAGGTTATGTATAGTATTTCTAACTTTTAGCTGTATTGGATATGCCATGCCTTTTATACTATGTGCAACAATTTGTTGCTGCCTACCTTGCATAATGTCTGTTCTGGGCATCCGAGAAGACTTTTCGCAGACAAGAGGAGCCACCTCAGAAACCATCAATGCTCTTCCTATCTACAAATTCAAGGTGAAGCAAGACTTAAATGCTGACGGCGAGGAATTTAACACAGGAGGAAGTGAAGGCGGGGTCTTGGCTCCAGGGACAGAAAAGGAGTGTTTCTTGTCGGGAGAAGACGCGGTAAGCATAAAACCCACTTATGTCCTCCCATTCCAATTCTGGAGTTCAAGCACCCTCCTGCTGAATTTTGACCTATAATGTAGGGCTAGCATTTGATTTCGCGTCCTAAAAAGAAAGGCCTCGCCTCACATCTGCTTATACGTTCCTTAACATGGTGAAACTATCATGATAGCAGCAAGTCGCAAATGCTTACTATCGGCAGCTAGGCATGATATTTATCTTCAAGCAGACAAAGTGATGTTGCCATTGTATTTGTGCAGGTTTGCTGTATTTGCTTGTCAAGATATGCAGATAACGATGAACTTAAAGAGCTACCTTGTCACCATGTCTTCCACGTTGAGTGCATTGATAAATGGTTAAAGATCAATGCCTCATGCCCCCTCTGTAAAAGTGAGATTAGCGAGAGCAGTGGGCTTTCGCAATCTGACAGAGACAGCTAGAACTGAGGACGAGTTTCAAGTAGCTCAAGAATTTGCATAAGGGAGCTGCCCATGAATGTGCCAACTACAATGTTTGCTCATTTGACTTACGATGAAACAGGGCCTCTTCGCAGAGACGTGTATTGACTTGGCACAGGTAGCAAGAGGTTATATCTGCAAAGAGGTTCTCTTGCGACGCATCGGATGATTTACCATTGCTACACTACACTATGTAGAAGTGAATCTCTTGCTTGGGAGTGGTCCCACCTTCTCAGGACATGTAAATGTGAGGTCGAAGTTGAATGGTCGGCTCATACGCCGGGTCCGTGAAACGATCTGGGGGTGCTGCAATGGCAAAGGAATCTTTGTGCACAGATCCTATCGCAGGATAATGGTAATGATGTATATAGCTTGTTTGAAAATACAGCACATGGTGTATTTAATCACGTAAATTGCGATAACTGTAACTATTCATCGTGTCATGTTCTCCTATTTTGGAGCCCTAGAGTGGGCATGCTTATGATAAATGAGACTATTGCTGTTACAGACAGTTACCAAAGGCTGATCAAGAAATAGCTAGCATAGTGCGTAATCAAAGTTGTAGCAATATGCTAAAAAATTGCTGATATTTGCAGAGAACAACTTAGTTTTTATCTTTCCTCTTTTAAATAAAAAGATTGAAGACAGATGAGCAATAGAATTTGGAAGAACGTGATGGACAAAAACTGATAATGGATAGAGCAATAGCAATTTAGTCTTTGGTTTTGTTTTAGATTTTATTTGTTTCATAGATTTGGAAAATATTTTTTTAATATTAATCACTTATATCAACTCAAATAATTAGTTCATGAAAAGTTCTCTCCATCCCTTGCAATTATGCATGTCTAAATATTTTTATGAACGTTAAAAATCTCTTATTCATTAATTTTTTTATAGGCAATACAAGTAATTCATTTTTAAAAGTGATACAAATGCATAACTTTTAAGATGCACCGTACACAGTATCAAAGATCATTCCGCACCATCCCTCACAAGATATGAGAGCATTGCGCAAGTGGTCGGTTTGGGACTCAGAAAAGAAGAAAAATGGCTTTTTCTTGAACTTACATATTTCGTGCCATTCATGTTACTATTCTGGTTGTGGTCTCAGAAGGGAGATGAGGCTACATAATTTCAACCTTCTTATTTTGGTGCGAAAACAGCAAAAATGGCATACCATTATTTTCACATTTTCTAAATTTATTTTCATAGTTTCAGACGACTTAAAAGCAGGAGAAATTGCCAAAAGCCTCAAGAGATAATTTCTTTGAAGGTTGTTTCAGGGAACACTAGAAGAAAGAAAAAGAAAATGAAACATTTTCCCTACAATCTAGGGAAATTTCCGTACCAGAAAAAAGATCAAGTCCAGCAAAACATATGGCTCCTCTCCAACAACCCATTAGGAGACCACTTGTCTTCATCCATTTCATTAGTGATACGAAAAAACCAAAGAAGAAGATAAATTAGAAGATAAATTAGGAGGTTCATATTAGCAAGGATAACATAGAGCCAAGGCCCGAATCACTCACTTGCATACTTAACCAAAATATAGAAAACTTTCATGACCTGAAACTAGAAAACGAAGAACAAAAACCAACCCAGGAGAGCATGTCTTATTGATGCAAAATCTATCATTTGTAACATCTCATTCCAAAATTTTTCACAGAACGCAATGTTTATACAAAGGAAAAACAATGGTGGACATAAATAAGGGAAGTACAACATGTCTCCAGAAGTAAGTTTGCAGAGGCCACTTGTTCTTAAGGCTGACGAAGCATCCGTTCTTCAAAATTTCTCCTGTGGCTCCACCTCAGGGATGTCCTATAGATTGTAAAACTAACAATGCAAAAAGGGAAACCTTAGTTTAATGCATATTCCCATGGAGCCTGCCACCTTTTCTCATTCATGCCCACAGACACACAAGGCTATGAATCCGACTGGAAACGAAAGTGGAGGAAGATTATACACAATTAGCAAAACAAATTCCAAGATGAGAGGGAGAGGGAGGCCAAAAAGAACAGAAGCAAATGCCAATCCAATAAAGCGACAGAATGGCCATGAACTGGAAAAGGCCCCATGAATGATACTTCCCCAGTGGTTGAACAAACTATCTCCCAAGCCACAGCTATTGCTGTGAACTAACTCTCATGCATACCGATGAATGTAGAATTACATTGCCCAAAATGAGCTTTCAACTCCACTTGTTAGATAGAGAGGTCCTTAAAAGCTTCCAGTTTTCCATTTGGCGCAAGAGAATCCATGCTTATGCCACCCGCAGGATGGTTGACTCCATTTTCAGGATTACTAGAAATCTGGTTGTACGAGGACTTTAGAACTGCAGAACTGCGACTTCCTTCAAAATACGTGGAGTGTGGGAAGTATTCAGCACAACGTAATTTCCATCCTGTTGAAGATGTATTTTACAAGTGTCAGAGACACCATCTCAAAAGTCAAATCTAGCTTTATCCAATCATAATATCCCATCTTTGTATTCAGTAAAATGAGTAGGCCAATAAGGAAGTAGGGATAGAAGAATGGTCATCAGTAACGAAATTCACCGATGAGATCCCTCCCTGACTCTCACACCCCAACACACACCCACCCAGCCACCCACTTGCTACCCTATACTGCTGCTACTCCAATTATTCCAACAGATACTCCACATTTTAAGCATAACTTTACCAAAAACAGTTGACGAGATCAAAACTTACTTGATGCAGCATCCATATCAACTACTACTGAGGAGGGTAGCTTGTGAACCGCAATACAATCCTTGAGTTTCCATTCCTTAACTGATCTGAGTGCTCCATTTCTATGCAACATAACGTGGACATGCTCAACAGATTATCAAGGGGATGGCAGCGTAAAACAGTCCAAAACAAATGAAATGAAGATGGGACCTTCGTTGCACCAAACAGTACCTTTGCACCAAGTTGTTGCTTGAATCCTCAATTAATTTCACCGCTTTGCCCTTATTGCTGGGTTCCAAAAGATACAGCATTTCTGCAGCAGCTGCTCTGTGCATCAAGGAATCTGCACACAAAAAAAAAAGACCAAGCACACTTAGAACATGTTATAACACACGTAAGAAAATTGTCTGATGTTGAGGATACCTTTATGCTTATTGAGGAATGACTCGTTTGCCTCTAAAAGAGACTTCCCATGCAAATGACTGCAAGATGAACAATTGTATGTGTTAAAAGACTGTCATATTGAAAAAACAAACAAGAAAGATATAGCAAGTCCAAAAGACAGGTTGTAAAGAACCTGATTTCTGGTCGTTCAGCTTCTAATACAGTGCAAATAAGTTTCTCAGAGTCAGTAGCTGGGGCAGCCATGGAACTAACTACGTGGAAAAACTTTAACTGCAGCATAAGAAGCACCCGTCAGGAACAACACCAAGCCGTCAAAGTCTCTAGCAACCGGGGAAACAATATAGACCACCACTGAAAAGAGTTGAGGAAAAAGTAGCAGCAACACAGATCAACATACTATGACTTGCATCAAAATTTACAGACACCCAAAAGATGCGACAAATATATCAACAGCTCAACCCAAGGAGTTAAGAGGACATATGAGAATGATAAAATATCTCGAGTGCAAACTAGAGAGAAACTAACCAGGCACCTATGTGTGTCAGGGCTTTCCGCGTCCAACCGGAGCAGCTCCTTCACCGCCTGGGTTTATGAAAAGAGCAGCATATAAAGATGCATATATTAAAATGGAGTTAAGTAGAAAATTAAATTGCAAGCAGCACATATATAGGAAAAAGAAACAGAACATTTATCAGCTTGTCATTAAGTTACTCCGAACAATATGTTTCAAGAAGTTTCAAGAGTAAGAAAGTCACTGGACAAAAGAAAAAAGAAGAAGCAAGGTAACCCCAGGCAAAATTACCTGAAAAGCAAGCAAAGTTTTCCACTTTCTCATATTTACTTCAAACGAAAGAATGTGTGTTTCCAAAGAATCAGGTGAGCTCCTTTGAAGCCGCTTCAATTACTTTGTTGCCTCTGGTAGTGGATCCTGACCTACCACCACATATACATAATGGAATCCAGGTCACAGCAGCAACTATTAATAAAAAGGAAGTTACATAATATATGAAGCCAAAAAGAAGATTGCGCAGGAATATTACATACACTAATTTATCAGGAAGAAGCTGCTCATTGGTACATATCATGCTCTCTCTAGAAACGATAAAGCACATTTTTTGGCGAAAGGAATGTAATCACCAATTCTAATATTAGTATTTTCATGTGCTATTCAGAATCAAAATGGGCAGGCATTCGCGTATATGACAGAATGCCTATCCCCCCTCCTTTACGAGACACTTTTTTTTTAACCGTAGCCTAACTATTTCCCATTTCATAGATGGATATCTAGGGAATCAAGTCTAAATAAAATTGACTGTACACAATTGTAATTTGTACCAGACACATTTTACTTGAGTAATTATGAAAATTGAATCTGACAAGAAGATACCTGGTAAGTCCAGCTAACTTGGTGCTATAATTTGACCCACGGTGACAACTAACTCCACTGAAATCCATAGTCCAGAATTCAATGGACTTGTTCGATGCTGGTGGTAATCATCACTCCTTCTTCTCGTGCTAGAGGAATTCACAGAGTTCAATCTGTTTGATGAGTTTACAGTTGTTTGATCCGCAGGGGCTGGCATGATAGGCGAAAGTCCATCCTCATCCTCTGTCGAGTCTACCCTGCGTTGCTGATCACCATGAGATGCTGTCAATGAGGCGTCCCCATTTCTCCCTACATCAATTATGTGCTGATGACCACTACTACTCTCCACTTGTTCCATTAGCAAAGGATACCGATCTATCTGACTATCTCTATGTCGTTCGGGAGCTCCAACATCCATCTAAGTCGACCGAAAGACAAACCTATATGGCAGGAGTGTCCAACATTGTAAGTTAAAAGTCACGAGCTTCCTGTCTTATTGAACTTGCTCCAATGAATAATAGCTCCAAAAACATATGAAAATTTTATCATCTTTCAACAGAACTCCTGACACTTGGCATTCAGCAAATGTCAACAAATAAACCGATCGTCAAGCTTCTCTTCTAAGAATCCTCTAGAATAGGAGCAATAGATATCATTATTATCATTACCACGAGCTCATTAAACTCGGGAAACAGCAATTAAAGAAGAACAGCGAAATTGCAGACCGCGTCAAGCGTGCTCTCAATCTGCGCCTTCAGGAACCCGGCCGGCGCGAGTTCCGACTTCCTCAACCAGTAGTGCCCGACCATGCGGCCCTCGTCTGGGCCAGGTTCGCGATCGCGCCCTTCCCCAGCTCCTCCATCGCCTTGAACGCGGCCTGGAACCGAGGCTCTATCTCCTCCACGAACTCGTCCGTGGACCCGATTCGGCTCACGTCCAAGAAAAGCCCTAGCTCCGGTGCTGGTGTAGCCATTCCACGTACCTCGTCCACAGCGAGCGGGAATCCTCCCCAGCCCTCTAGCCCGCGCCTCTCCTTCTTCGCCGCGCCGTCGGCCCTGCCTAGGTCCACCGAGATCCCCCCGCGACCGATTGGGCCAGCGACAGGGACAACACCCGGTCGACGGCGGGGAGCCTGGCGCCGCTCGGGAACGAGACCGAAGCCGCCTCCCTCCTGCCGGAGGCCGACGGCTTCGCGGCGGAGGCCGGCGGCGTCTTCGACCTGAGGCGGAGGCCGGCGGCGTCTTCGGCCTGAGGGAGGGGGAGGACGAGCAGATACCAGAGACGGAGGACGCCATCGGCGGCGGCTCGGAGTCGGAGTTGATGACGAGTTCGTCGGAGGGAGGCAATCGGACGGAGGCCAGGAGTTGCCGAGAGACCAACGCGAGCACAAACCTTATGCTCGATCTCCGCGTTGTAAACAGGTTTGAGGAACCAGCTGCGACCGCCGGTAGATGACCGGCGAGGCTTTTTGGAGAGGCGGAGGCGGAGGCGGAGGCGGAGGCGGAGGGGGTGGGATGCGCTGAGAAGGAAACAGAGGAAGTAAGTGCAGCTCGTTCCGTCTGCTCTTTCACGAAAGAGAGACAAAACCTAAAAAATTTCAAGTGAGGAGAGAGAAAATTTAAGCGGGAGCGTTGCGCATTTATTACCCGTCCTTTCTTCTGCTCTGCCAGCCGAGCCGAGCCACCAGCCGAGTTATTTGGGAGAGAAGAGAGAGAAAGAAGCGCTGAGTCGAGATCGAGGAGAGGAAGATGGCGCCTGATCTTATGGGTCCCACGAGGACACGTGTCGCGCTCCCACCGCCTTCTTGTTTGCCAGGCTGGAGCATAAGACGTACCTAATATTTTCTCGGAAAAGAGAAGGAGGTAGAGAGAGAAAGAGAAAGAGACTCCTGTCTGTCATTCCCGCAGATCCTCATATCTTCTTCGAGCGCCTTTTTCTTGCCGGGCTTCCGGTTTCCCCGCGGTTCCTTTCGTTCGCCTCGTCGCCTACGTGCCCCCGAGCGGGTCGCGGGTCGGCGCTTGCCGCGTGATTTTGACGACAAAGATGTGGAAGACCATTACCCTGCACTCTTGATGTTCCTCTGGATCCATGCTTAGTGTGTAAGTGCTGCTTGAGATTCTCCTTCTAAGGCGTGTTCTCCTGCTTAGATAATCCAGAAGTTCTCCTCCTTTTTTTGCGGTAAGTATAATCTAATATTCCTTCGTTAATTTCCTCCGTGTAGATCTAGTGACTCTCTCTCTCTCTCTCTCTCTACATGTGCTTTTGTCCTTGGTGAATAGGGGTGGCAAATGGGTGGGTCGGATCGGGTTTGGGTTGGGTCGACCCATATTTGACCCATTTAATCCGTTTTGATCCATATTTATATAGTGTAAATCAAGTACCCCATACCCGACCCGTACCCGACCCGACCTGTATTGATAAAACCTATTAATATTTTAGGAAAATCCACTTTCTACTATATGTTAATTGGATTAAAACTTCAAATTAAATTAAAAATAATAAATAAAATAAAAAAGTTAAAAAAACCTATAGATTGAAATATTTATACAAAAATTAGACTATGCACATGCATACAATTGAATAACTAAAACCGTAACATGAAAATTTTTTAACTAAATCTAAAAAGCTCATTTTTATGATTTTTTTTTTATAAAAAAGTATTGTTAAAACATTTTTATGCAATACAAATTTAATGGAAAATTTTTATAATTCTTTTTAAAATATTTTTTAAAAAATCGAATTTTTTATTTTTTAAATATAATTTTTAATTATTTTTATTTTTTAAAATATAATTTTTAATTTTTAATAATTATTTTTAATTTTCTCTTTTCTTTTTCTTCTTCTTCTCGGCCGCCGACCACGAGGGACGACCGGTGACCGGCCACGACGAGATCTAGCTCGCGGCGTCGGCGAGGCGAGCCTTGCTGATCCGGCAAGACTCGAGCTCGCCAGTGTCAGGCAAAGCTCGATCTCACCGATCTAGTGAGGCCGAGGTCCCGCTTGACGTCGGCGAGCTCGAGTCTCGCCAGATCCGGCGAGGCTCGAGCCTAGCCGCCGTTGGCGAGGTCGAGCCTCGCCGACCGGGCGAGACTCGAGCTCGCGTGCTGCTCCGGGCGGGGCTTGATCGCGCCGATCCGGCAAGGTTGAGGCCCCGTTTGACATCGGCGAGCTCGAGTCTCGCCAGTTCGGCGAGGCTTGAGCCACGCCACCGCCGTGACCTCGCCGGCGAGCTCGAGCCTCACCTCGGCCCGTCGCCGCCCGTCGTCCCGCCACCATCGGTTAAGGAAGGAAGAAAAAGAAAAAGAAAAGAAAAATTTGAAATAATATAAAAAATAATAATAATTTCGATTTTTTATTAAAAAAACATTTTATAAAGTTAAAGAAAGCCATGGCCCAAAGGTTCAAAGTGGGTTCAAAGGCCATAACTCCATTTAGATCCATTTCATGGATCTCTGTACTTTGGGCATACACAACTCAGGTGGTTTGGCTCTATTAGGAGGATTCAAGGATTTTGCATCGATATCAAGTTTATCTGGTCAGCTAACTGTAAATATGACTTAGAAATCCTTTATGTTTCTATATGCATCTTCTTCTTTTTTTTCAATTGATTTTGTCTGTTTTTGACCGTTCTATGCTTTTGCTTGGCATTGTCTCTGTTTTTCATGTCATGTCCTCTTTGTAGGTAATAGCAAAAAGAATGCCTAGAGAGTCGGATGCACTTCGTAAGTATGTGGAAAATTTGGAGAATAGAAAGTGGAGGTGCAAGTTTTGCGACAAAGAGTTTGCCGGAAGTACTCCTAGGATCCGGGCGCACCTCGCTGGAATTCCGGGCTATGGTATCAAATCTTGTGAGAAAGTTGAAGATCCAGTGAGAGCAGAAGCCTTGCGGGAACTTAAACGTAAAGGCAGCATGTTGGATAAAAGCACGGGAGGCACGTCGGGCGAAGGAACGGAAGGAACAGTTTTTGGCGCGAGTCAAAATGTACTCCCAAGTGATGATGCGTCGAATACCAATGACACGTAGAACTCGAATCGACCTGGGTGCGCGCTGCAGCAACCATCTTGCGATTCGCTGACTGGAGCTGGTACTGCTTCAGCATGCCCTCAGGATCAAGTGTCCTTGCCTCCCAGTGATATGCCTCTGGATAATCTGGACAAAATCCAACAATCCGATCCATCGAACCGAAGGTTGGATGCAGCACATGGAAATGAAAATGCTCCACCTCTCCAGCCTTTATCTTCTCTTTATATAAGTGAGCCACCGGCGCGTCCTGGGCTATCAACTCATCTTCAATTTGGAACTGGTACTCCTCCAGCATGCCCTCAGTACGAAGTGTCTCTGCCTTGGGAGGATAAAAGCATGGGAGGCACATCGGGCGAAGGAACGGAAGGCACTGACACACAGAACTCAAATCAACTTGGGTGCGCGCCGCAGCAACCATCTTTCTATCTGACGACTGGAAGTGGTACTGCTTCAGCACGCCCTCAGGATCAAGGGTCTTTGCCCCCTGGTGATAGGCCTGTGGATAATCTGGTTAACATCCAACAATCCAATCTATCGAACCATCGGTTGAATGCATCGCATGGAAATGAAATTACTTCACCTCTCCAGCAACTTCCGATGGACTCACTGGCTTCACTTTCTCTTAATGTTGCTGAGGTAGCAGCGTTTCCTGAGCTATCAGAGGGGGAACAACAAAGTTCAAGAGGGCTATCATCAGTCCCAAATGATCAGTTCCTTGGCAACAGTATGTCAAATTGGCTGCCGGAGTTCATCGGAGGTGATGTTGTAATCACTACTCTACTCAGTAACATGACAACGACCAGCATTCCCCCATATTCAAATGAACAGTATTCAAGATTTGACGAACAATTCCCAGATGAAATCATTCTAGATTCACTGCTACATACAACAGAAAATCCTCACTGCTCTCTGCCAGAGAATCCTCTTGAATCTCGTGATATAATTGTAAACACTTCCGAGGAAATACAAACGAATGAACTGCATAATCCAACAGTGGGATCATTATTACAAAATGATTCATCCCTTGATGTGGACAGTGCAAATCGTTTGCAGGATTGTGGTCAACCGTGTGTAGCAGAAGGGACTCCTGTGCGTAGCAATACTAGTCCGACCGACACTGCCCAGCATCCTGATCAGCTTCCCCCAAGGTGTGGCAAGGAAGGTGGGAATGATATCCGTCAATTTTCTTCACGAACTCCAATGTATGTAGATCCCTCAACTGCATCACAGCAGACATGTGTCGTTGATTCGCTAGTTCCAGAGGCGGCAATAAATACAATGGGCCCATCATCATCACACGGTGTGTTTGGATTAATCTACATTGCTACTATGGTTCCGTTAGATCCTTAAATATCCCCAGATTTTTTTTTTAATCGAAATCTAACAAATGATGTGTTCTTAAACAATATATCAATGAGGGTTCTCCAATCATGAACATGCCGAGCATCATTGCATATTCCATATGTCCAATACCACTTCCTTTTTATTGCACCGCTTCTTTCACCAAAATATTTAACTTTCGCAATGTTGATTTCCATTGTTAGATATCTTGTGTGATCAAGTTCTAGATGTGGTTTTACACGTACCCATGGCTTGATTTGAAAGTCCAATGTTGATTGATCCCACACTTGAATATTTTATTGCAAGCAGCTTCGGGGGCCCCCCAACGTCAAATTGTTCCACACCGATCCATTAATCTCCAGACAGCGCACGAGAATCCAACCGTGCCATCATCGTCATGTGAAAACCATTTAGTCAGAGGTCATCCACAAGCTCTAGTGGACATGGATCCCTGTATGCCATCATCATCACAAGCTCCAAATAATGCTCCTCCAGCTCCTCAGATTCTACCTTGTGGAACAAGCCTGATAAGCCCATCGTCATTGCCAGGTCTATGGTTATTTACAAAAATTAATCTTTGTGTATTACCATGTTACATTATTATGGGGTAGCAAGAATGCTATCATGAGACTCTAACCAATGGAGTTTTTAAACTGCAGGATTAGATATGAATGAGGGGGTGCCTATGATGAGTCATCCTAACACAGGCAACAACTTTGAAGAGAATAGAGATTTGAAAAGAAAACTTCAACTAATCTATGAAAAAGAAGCTGGCATAAGGTTTGAATTAGAATATGCTGCACCTCTATATCTAAAGAAGCTGAGAATGGAAGTTGCGAATTGGTTGGCAGATGTGGAGAAGCTTAGAAATGATCGTACTGAAGCAGCAAGTGAGGGTTGTTTGCCACAACATCAACGGGTGGATACACTGATGCATGAAGCCGAAGACCTTACAAGACTAGACAAAGGACTATTTGAGGTGAGAGAGACCAAAGTCGGTCAACTATTAGAAGATAAGATGGTGGGAGAGGCATTTCAGATAAATACTACAAAGATTTTGAAGTTCCTAGTAGGGAATCAAATATCCCGACTAGGCATTTATGGAATGGGGGGTGTTGGTAAAACGACTATTATGGTGCACATATATAATAGACTACTCGAGGTAGCTAACTATGGCAATGTGTTGTGGATCACTGTGTCACTAGATTTCAACAAAGAAAGGTTGCAGGACGCCATTTGGAAGGAACTAGGTTCACGCATACCACAAGAAAATGATGTGAGGAAACGAGCAGCAATATTGCACGATTGTTTAATGAAAAGTGGCAAATCTACAATAATCCTCGATGATGTGTGGGAATGCTTTGATCTTAAAGAGGTGGGGATCCCAGTTGGAGTAGATGGAATTAAGTTGGTCTTAACCACTCGATCCTCTGAGGTATGCTGCCAGATGCATTGTCAAGAAATGATAAAAATTGAACCTCTATCTCAAAAAGAAGCCCAGAGTTTATTTTTGCAGGAGCTTGGACCCAAAGTGGTCCTTAATTTGGAAATTGAGAGAGTTGTGAAGTCCATTGTTGAAGAATGTGCAGGCTTGCCGCTTGCAGTCATCACGATGGCAGCAAGCATGCGAGGAGTGACCAATGTGTTTGAATGGAAGGATTGCTTGGAAAAATTGAGAGAATCGGATATGGGGCAGCCGGATATGGAAAAGGAGGTTTTAAAGAAATTGGAATTCAGTTACAATCGCCTTAATCATGAAATTCAACAGTGTTTCTTATCTTGTGCACTTTATCCAGAAGATAAATTAATTGATAAGTTCGAGTTGATAGAACTCTTTATTGACCAAGGATTGATTAGTTGATCGAATACGAGGGAGAAACTATATAATAGAGGCCTCACCATACTGAACAAACTGGAAAATGTTTGCCTATTGGAAGATCATGGTAAAAAGATGAAGATGCACGATTTGATTAGAGACATGGCATTGAACATCATGAGCACGACTGCGATTGTAAAAGCACGAAAAGGGTTGAGGACAATACCATCCGAGGAATATTGGACGGATGCTTTAGAGAAGGTTTCTCTGATGGAGAATGATATTGAAGAATTTCCTTTGAACATGTCACCAAATTGTCCTAAACTATCAACTTTTCTATTGAATAGAAGCTTGTGGTTTGATGTGGTCATCCCTGATTCTTTCTTCGAACATTTACGAGGGCTAAAGGTTCTAAACCTGAGTTATTGTCGTGCAAGACAACTTCCAGATTCCATTTCAAACTTGGCAAACTTGAGAGCACTATTGCTTAGGTATTGTCACGTATTGCACCATGTTCCTTATTTAGGGAAGCTCAGATCTTTGAGAAAGTTGGACATTTTTAGCTGTAGGAAAGTTAAAGTGCTCGAGGGTCTAGAAAAGTTGGTGGACTTGAGATATCTTGATGTAGGTCATACAAAAATAAAGCAATTACCCAGAGGAACATTGGGGGCTTTGCTGAACTTGCAATATCTTAAAGGTACGACAATGAATGGAGAAGATATTCCGAAATTAAAGGCATTAGATTTGGAGAAACTTTTGTGCTCCTTTAAAGATTTAGATGAGTTCAACAAGCTTGTGAGGATGGTTAGTGAGCAGAGGAATAAACCTCGCTATTACAAGATTGAGGTGGGGCCAAGAGGACCAAATATTTGTGCGAACGCTACTTATGATGCTCAACTTGAGAATTGTGAGCGGCATGTTTCCATTTACTTATGGAGTCACGCTATTGTGAGCATCGGAGGGGAAAGTAGTGGCAGTGGCATTTGTATTTTGATTCCCCAAAATGTGCGGACATTGAGAACGGAGAGTTGCAACGGTGTAACAAATTTCTCTGACATTGGTCTACTTGAAAACCTTGAGGAGCTAGAAATAGAAAAATGCAAAAACTTGCGGGTGCTCAGTGGAAGACAAGATGAAGAAATAATAAACATCCATGACTCCCCTACCCCAACCCCTGCCCCTCTCTTCTTCCAAAGCCTTAGGGATTTGGATATACATAAGTGTCAGAGACTAAGGTATCTCTTTGGGCATGAGCCTAAATTTTGCCTTCCTCATTTGCGAAAAATTACTATAACAAGTTGTAAGGAAATGGTGGGGATAACAGAAGTGGTTACATCACTATCACCACATCCGCCCTCGGCACTCCCTCGTCTAGAAAATATTTGTGTTTGGAGGTGTGATAAACTGAAGAGAGTGGTGGAATCTGAGTGGCTGCCCCACTTTTTTAACCTAAGAACAATAGAAGTAGTCTTTTGTGAGAATGTGGAGGAGATAATCGAAGGTCCCTTCCCATACATGCTAGTTGAAGAGATTTCACTAGAAAAGTTTAAGATATTAGGTTGTAATAAACTGAGAAAGCTGTTTCCGCAGGAGTTGCTAATCCATCTTCGAAATCTTCAAAGTATCGAAGTCAAATGGTGCAAAGGAATGGTGGAGATGATAAGCGGAGCAGGACAAGGTCAAGAAGGAAGCATAATGACTTCTATAAACAACACCCCTTCATCCTTCCAATCTTCAATTTCTCTGCCAAAGCTGATTTCCTTGCATCTCTATGATCTACGCCAGTTGAAGAGCATATGTGAAGTCCCAATTACTTGTGATTCCATGAGAAGGTTAGTGGTGCTCAAATGCCCAGAATTGAATAGGATTCTTTGGCAACTACGAATACGTGATATTGAAGACCTTCCGTATATTCGCTTGCAAAGTGAGGAACTTTGGAAGACGTTGACATGGGATCATCCCAATGCCCAGGCAATTCTTCAATCTCATCGTGATTTCGGTTGGGCTGGCTGTGTTCTAAAAGGTCAGTGCATTTCACATGAGTTATTGATATAATTTCCTTCATTCCGAACAGAAATCGAAAAAATATTGAAGGAATTATCAATTGTATTGCTATATGATTTGTACATGTACATAAGCCTGTTTATAATACCAAAAAGATAAAATAGGAAAATTATATGGGATATCGTTTTCCTATTTTATTGTCTAAAAAATTAATCATATGAATTGATTGAATCAATTAGTTTGTAATCATAACCAAAATTAGAATCGAATCGTGTCTCCAACAATTCTTTGAAAAGAGTAGCCCTTATTTTTATAGTAATGCAGCTACAGAGACTAGGATCAGAACTAGAGTTGTGCAGCTCTAACACTGGCATTTGCAGACCCGTCCGAAAGTGTAAGTGAAGATGACTTACAGTGGTCCGACAGTGAAAGTGAAAGTGAAGATGGACGGTCCGAAAGTGAAAGTGAAAGTGAAGATGGACGGTCCGAAAGTTAAAGTGAAAGTAAGATGAACGGTCCGAAAGTGAAAGTGAAAGTGAAGATGAACGGTCCGAAGCCGATCTCGAATAAGTCTGATGAAAGGCCTTCGGCTGCTATATTAATTACCCAAGCATGATTTCCTGCAAACTCAAGTTTCCATTTGAATTACTTTTTTCATATGCCATGCTGGCGGAGGTCCTTCACGAGGCGGAGGAGCTCGGAGATGTTCGGCAGGCGGGGCTGGACCTGAGCGAAGGAGTGTGGGAAGTAAGCGCCAAAGGAGTGGCTGAACGCCGTCTCTTGGGAGGAGTTCTTGAGCAGCTAGGCGAGGGTGGCGGCAGCGGCTTCGGCAAACTTGGTCGTAGTAGAAAATTGAAGGATCGAAGTTTGTTTTGCCCTCACACGCATCACGAGTTGGGATATGGTTTTCAGAGATTCATGTGTATTGATGTTGAGTCTGAGTTCCTATTGAGTTTCTTAATTCTCTGTCCGTGACTCCATGAGCAAGGCTTTGCGTTTGTGATTAGATTGTCATTGCATTTCATTAAAAAAAAACAAATTAGGGACCAAATTTGCATTCATTCCATCGCATTTGTGATCAGAGGCATGTTGACTTTGACCAACTACTCGCGAGCCGCTGGTTTTTGTCCTCTGTCCTCCCCTGTTCACGGGATATTTCATGGAACGAAAATAAGCGGACGTCGCCGAGTGGAGACTGCTCTCCTGACCAGTCCCAGAAGCACCGTCACATCGTCATCTCGGGCTCACCTCACTTCACAGACTTCGAGGACAAGCTAAGTCGAGCACGTATTTTCTTCTTTCGATTTTTCTCCGTTCCGACACTTTCCCGTCCGTCTTTACTTTACAGAGTCGTCGTCGCTGATCCTCGCCAAATTCTCTTCACAAGCAAATAAGTTCCTCTCGATAGATTCAGCTTCGCCGACTCTCCAAATGAGCTTCACAAACGGTTTCGATTCATCCTGGATTTATCAATTGGTTTCTGCTTCGTTTCGTTTCCGAGTGGTCACTGAATTGCAGCGCCAAATGCCGAACCATCGCTGAGTAACCGCCCTCTCGTCACAATCAGGTTGTTTCCGTCCAACTGAGTCTTGGAGTTTATTCTACGTACAGTTTTTCTCCCTTGCTTGGTTTCTCTATTTCTGGTTTTACCTGTTTTTTCCAGCCGAGTCGTAGGCGAACGAACTTATCTTATCACCGGACGGAGTTGCTGATTATATAACTGCCCGGCCGTTTCACCTCCACCGCTATTCAACCAAGATTGAGTCGTCGCGGGCATCGCCTGCTCCAACCGCGTCATTCCGTTCCGTGGCTGATTCCGAATCAAGATTCATTATTGGCCCCAACAAAACCGGGGTTGTCTCCTTTCTTATTATTCTCTAGAGCCGTTTCGCTTTCTACATTTGTTTCCTGCCTTTGCTTTGTTTTCGATCTGATCTTGTTGTCGTGCATTGGATCATTGCATCAAGCGATCGACCAGTCATTGCATCATGATTTGAATTAGCCTTTGCTTATTTGAGATTTAAGCTCGTGATTTGAGTTAGCGGAGGTGATCAGAAAAGACAGACTATTTATTAACTCGAAAAGATAAAAATATAAAAAAGATTTGAAAAAAAACTATTAGATGATATTTAGGTGTTTTTAATTCTAGTTTCATTACTAGTTTAGTATTTAGTTTAGTATTCATTACTAGTCTCAATGGGATTTTGTCTTCTATGTGTTTAGATCAATATATTTACATTTATTAACTCAATCTGCCTTTATTTTTATACATAGCTCATGGGGAATCCTGTCCCGAGGTGTAATAATAAGGCCATGTATATTTTCTGCTTGACTCACATCGTACTTTAATTATTTCATTATAGTGATACTTGATTTTTGTGTTTTTGTTTTAATCATTTGGATGTGGATATATGTATTTATGACCTATTATATAGAGTTCAATTGCGCTCGGGAATTAAAAGTTGAAACATTGCATGATTCAAAGTTTCGAATGACCAAAGCAAGTTTAGGTATTGAAAGGGTTTTAATTGGACTCTCGAAGTAATCCTTCATTTTTCATCGTTTGAATCTAATCTTCAAAACCAAATACCGTGATCCCCTAAATGATCCTCCACGTGGGTATAGTAAGCAAAAAAATATTATTATTATTATTATTATTAAAAAGCTTTAAAAAATAAAAAAATAAAAAATAATGGTGAGACCAGACCGACTTCTCGGCCCACCAAGCCACGAGGGTAGACGGCCGTCGGACCGAAGAAGCCGTACACTTTGCACGGAAGTAACGCGCACAGGTTAAAGCATCGGCTATCATTTCCTGCGCTCGCGTCTAGATTGAATTTGTTGCAACCGCCGGGCGTCGAGCCATGGTTGGGGAATTCCAGCCCGGCAGCCCGAGGCTAAAGCCATCTTGCGGTGATGCTCGCGGGAGCTCGCTGGACTTACCGTGAGCGCGAGGCCATCTTAGGTCCGCTCCTTTATTTATGATATATTTTTCAAAAATATCAGCAGTGTTTTGCTCCACCAGCTTTACTGACATAGAGACAGAGAGAGAAAATACAAAGGGGCCAAACGTAAAGAAACCTCATCGGAATTTAATAAAATACATATTAAAATTTTATTGACGACTCGGATATCGAAGCTACAACTAAAAAACAAGTCACACACAAGTTTGGAAAAATTAAATATGCGGTGTAGGAAAATAATGATAACTGAAAAATAGTAAATTTGTTTAATTTATGCGGGGCTCTTTGATGGATGAGTGATGATATTTATAGTGATAGTGTTATAATTGCTTTTGAACAGTTTCCAGTGATTGTATCCATATTCTTCCATCTCCATGGATTATGTGCCCATATTCTCACTACACCAAGATCCTATTCTTGAATAGCTGCTCCTCCAAAAATGCATGCCAATTGTTCCACGACCTCAAATACCTTGTTCCCCAGTGACTTCGAACTGGTAACCAAATCTCAGGCTCCTCATGTATTCAATCATCTTCTAACACCTTGACAACTTACTGATCTTATCAATACTCTAGTCTATCGTTGTCAATCACCTGTTGTCATATATTGACAACCGATCGAGGGTGAATATCGACATGTACTCCATATCGATCTTAATAACTATCAACAATGCATCGCGTGCATGATAATATCCATGCATTAGCTAGATGTTCATCCATGCTGACAACTTGGTCATCTTTTGGTATAAGTAGATTCAATAGATTGGATATGGCATTTTATATTACACAGATATGATGTTCAGGGATTCGTGTACATTGACGTGAAGTCTGAATGTGTATCAGGTTTCTTAATTCACATAGTGTGAATGCTTCGACAGGCGTCTTGACTAAAGCCTCCCCTTCGACGGGGTCATCATGAGCGTGTGCTAGATTTTCTCTCCTGTGTCCTTTTCGACCGAGTCACCCTCTATTTTGCAGAATTTCTCGACCCACTGTTGTTCCTTGCGTGTTTTCACACTACTAATTTCCTTCGTTCACACACGCAGTAATGTCATGTCGAAAGTGGCCCCAAGTCGACCATTTCGGTCAACCAAAAGTAGGAGGGAGCGGCAAAGACTTAGAACTCGGAGAGCAGATCGCGTCCAAAAACTTTTATAGGAATTTCCTGCTTAAATTCACCTTAGAAAATTTAGGGTCAAATTGGGTCATTACATAGATCGGTTCACAAGTATTCATAATTTTATTAGAAAGGATCTACAATATTGAATGCGAAAGAATGCAATAGAAATCGATTATTTTTCATGAAAATGTGAATGAGGCCTTTGAGCGAAAAATTTAGGTGTCAACAATAATTTTCATAAGATATTAGTAAGTTAATATTTCTTTTTGAATCATCCAATTTCTTTTATCAACAATCCAAACTACATATGAAGCCGATTTCCTTATCCATTGGCATTGCAATCTGACCTGTTTTGTCTAGGTTTGGAAATGAATAAGCCTTTTTCTTATGGGTATAAGTGATTAGTGTAGGTAAAGTTCTAAATTTGAGACAGGATTTATGGATAGTAAATCAGCAGCACTACTTCGGAGGTTTTCTTAATTAAAACAATGTGACCCATTCCTAGAGGGATAAAAGAGCAATGCTAGACATAAGACAAATGCATATATGTAAGATGGATGGAGTATGAAGAGGAATGGTGCGGTAGCCTTTTTAGGTAGGTTTTGTTTTTAATTTTCATTTTCTTTGAAAAGTCTAGAGAGTTTGGCAATTAAGCGAATCATAATTTAACGTTTTTTCTTTAATTGTTAAATAACCATATTTTAACGTTGAATGATAGCTTTCCACCTCATTTGTTACGCTACTTCATTAAAATCTTTATATAATTAGTACAATTTCAGGTGGGGAGACTCAAAAACTTTCTTGGGTACACATTATTTTCCTCGTGGCCAAAGCTGAAATTGTCTCAAAAGCGAACGTTTTTTCTTGAGCAGGACCATTCACTACTTTTGACGACAGTGGCATGGGAGACCATTATCCTGCGCTCTTGATGCTCCTCCGGATCCATGCTTGATGTGAGGGCCGGGATGCTTGAGATTCTCCTTCCAAGGCGTGTTCTCCCGCTCAGATAATCCATAAGTTGTCCCCCTTTCTTCGGTAAGTATCATCTAATTTTCTTTTTTAAATTTCCTTTGTGTAGATCTAGTGCATCTCTCTCTACTTGTGCTTTTGTTCCTGGTGAAAAAAATAGAGAGATCCCTTTTCTTTGGGCATACACAACTCAGATGGTTTGGATCTGTTCGGATTTTGCATCGATGTCAAGTCTATCTGGTCAACTAACTACTAACATAGGAATTCTTTATGTTTCTATATGCGTCTTTTTTCTATCGATCTTGTCTGTTTTTAACCGTTCTATGCTTTTGCTTGGCATCGTCTCTTTTTCATGTCTTGTCCTCTTTGTAGGTAGCAGCAAAAAGAATGCCTAGAGAGTCGGATCCATTTCGTAAGTATGTGGAAGATTTGGAGAATAAAAAGTGGAAGTGCAAGTTTTGCGGCACCGAGTCTCACGGAAGTGCTACAAGGATCCGGGCGCACCTCGCTGGAATTCCCGGCTATGGTATCAAAGTTTGTGAGAAAGTTGATCATCGTGTGAAAGCAGAAGCCTTGCAGAAAATTAAAGGTAAGGGCAGCGTGTTGGATATAAGCACGGGAGGCACATCAGGCAAAGGAACGGAAAGAACAGTTTTTGGCGTGAGTCAAAGTGTATTCCCACGGGACGATGCGTCGAATCCCAATGACACGCAGAACTCGAATCGACCTGGGTGCGCGCTGCAGCAACCATCTTGCAATTGGCTGACTAGAACTAGTACTGCTTTAGCATGTTAAATATAAAGAACCAGAAGAAGAAGAACTGCAACGGCACGTGTTTGAAAAACAATCAACAAAGAAAACAGAGGACTTGGCAATACATAAAAGATGATCAACGGTGAAGAACTCATGATGAAGATCAGTTTGGATCGACATCAATGAAGGAGACATCTGAAGTAAAGAATGACATGGATCGCCAAGTTATACACATGTGCTATGTACTGAATTCTGTTAGAAGTAGTCTGTTTTACATTTGTTTTCAGTTAGTTGTTAGTTTGTAGAAGTTCTGTTCTTCATATAACTAGAGTCTTGAGATGAGAAAGATGTACGAAGAAATAGATGCAGAAGAGTCGTAATCAGATAGAGATAGAGAGAGAAAGAAGAAAGAAGAATCCTCCATGGATATCTGGCGCATCAGAAAAGCTGCAGTAAGGTGATCGAAGGCTACTGAAAATCTCAAGTAAGAAAGAACAGAGGAAGTAGAACAGAGGATCTGTATTCATTGATGTTCTATATACATTGTATTTCAATGATTCGTTAATACAATGATACATGAAGTATTTCCAGAATTGATTGTTCTGCATTAGATTCAGTTCTTTGTCTTCATCTGCTTGCTGCACATCTTCAAATCACCATCCAGTTTGCAAAACTTCTCATGGTATCAGAGCCTTGTTGATTCACTGTATCAACAAGCATCTTCAAATTCTGATATCTTGTCTCAAGTTGAAATCTTGTGACAATGGCAATAAGAACACCAAAGTATCCTTTTCCGATACATGTGAACATCTCGAACTTCATCACAATCAGACTTACCGAAGGAAATTTTCTGCTATGGCAAGCTCAGATTCAAAGATTTCTGAAAAGCCAAGAGCTATTTGGCTTTATTAATGGTGATATTCCTTCACCTCCTCGTATGCTGCAAAATGAAACTGAAAGTTGTGAATCTGAACTAGTTAATCCTGACTATACTGACTGGACAAGAACAGATCAGTTAATATCTTCATGGATCAGTGGAGCTGTTACTGAAAATATCCTAAGTCTAATAATTGGCTTAGATACATCGTTTGAAGTATGGCAGACCCTTCTAAAGCGATTTACACAGAAGTCAATTGCTAGAGAGTTTGAACTCAGAGGGAAACTACAGTCCTGTCAGAAGCTTGATCAAACTCTCTCAACTTATCTTAGAGAGTATAAGTCTATATGTGATCAGTTGAATGCAATAGGCAAACCTGTGGATGAAATAACCAAAATATTTGGTATTCTGGAAGGTTTAGGTTCTGAATATGAAAATCTTCGAACCACCATATACTGTTTGAAGCCTCAACCTGATTATGATGAGGTTATTGCTCAGTTAGAAAGGTTTGAATCAAGAATGAAGAATTATTCCAGAAGTCAGTTCAATCCAAATATGGCTTACTTTGGACAGAGACAATTTCAAGTACAGTCTAAAGAAAGTACTGATGAAGAGTATGTTCCTCAAATCTCTGGATTCATAGCTCAAAGAGGAAATTACAGAGGTGGTCGCAGTTATGGTCGTGGAAGAACTACTAATAATAGAGGTCGAGGTTTTGGTTATGCTGAGAGAAATCCAAGTTATAGAGGAGAAGCATCAACTCAAGTTCAAGGAGATCAATACCTAAGACAAAGAAATAACTTGTCTACTTACAATCAGGGATTTCGACCCTATGTCAATCATTCCCAAAGGTACCAGACTACCAAATCTTATCCTTCTCTCTCATTAAATTCGAGTAAAAATCTGCAGGATGAGAAAGACACAAGTTCTGCTAGATTGGAATGTCAAATATGTAAACGTCGGTCATGATGCTCTTTCGCTGGTACCGATTTGATAACTCTTATCAAGTAGAAGATGTTCCAGCAGCACTGACAGCAATTCATATTGAAGATCCAAAAGGAAGTGAATGGTACCCTGATACTGGTGCTACAGCCCACATCAGCACTAATCCTGGTATTCTTCATACCCTTACTAAATACCAAGGATCGTCTTTTTGTGATGGTAGGAAATGGATCGTGCTTACCTGTTACACATATTGGTAATACTTGCTTAACTACAGAAGGCAATACATTACCATTGAATGATGTTCTTATAGTACCAGAAATAAAGAAGAATTTAATTTCAGTTTCAAAGATCACAGATGACTATCCTTGTTCGTTTATCTTTGACAAATTTGGTGTTTATGTAAAGGACAACAATACCAAAGTAACAGTCAGGCTCGGAAGGAAGAATAGAGGTCTTTATCAAGTTGATACCGAGACAACTGCAGCTTTCTTTACTCAAAGACAGAAAACTGTTGATCAAGACATATGGCATCAGAGACTAGCTCATACAAATTCTCAGACAGTGCAACATCTACAACAACAGAAGCTGATCAAGTTTAATTCATCTTCTTCTAATGTCTGCAGCAGCTGTCAAATAGCAAAAAGTACAGCTCTATCCTTTCCTTTATCAGATTCTACATCAAACTTGCCATTAGAAAAGATTCATTGTGACATCTGGGGACCCTCTCCAGTCGATTCTTTCCAGAAGTTTAGATACTATGTGATTTTTGTTGACAATTTCTCACGATATAGCTGGGTATATCCTATGAAGTTGAAGTCTGAGTTCTATAGTATTTTTGTTCGATTCCAGAAATTAGTTGAAAAACAGTACAATCTTCAAATCAAAATTTTCCAAAGTGATGGAGGAGGGGAATTTATCAGCAATAGATTCCAAGGTCATCTACAAACCACGTGGCATAAAACAACAACTCTCATGTCCACATACTCAGAACAAAATGGGATTCCGGAGAGAAAACATCGTCACATTGTAGAACGGGATTAGCCATGTTGTATCACTCCAAGGTTCCACGAAATTACGGGTGGATGCCTTTGCTACAGCAAATTATCTTGTCAATAGGCTTCCAACACCAAAACTACAGATGGATACACCTTATAACAAGATTCATAATAGTCAGCCACAGTATAATCACTTGAGGGTGTTTGGATGTGCTTGTTATCCATGCTTAAGACCCTATGCGAAACACAAATTTGACCCTCGATCACTTACCTGTGTTTTTCTGGGATACAGTGATCTACATAAAGGATATCGATGTCTTGTACCTACGATAATCGTATATATATCGGTAGGCATGTGGTTTTGATGAAACACTTTTTCCTTTCACAAAGAAGGTCATTAATGAATATGGACGGTACACACCTCTATACGGACAATGGATTGAAGAAGTTGTTGTTTGAACCTCCAAGTACCGACACAACAATCATTAATTCTACTCATCGAGTCAACCATCAAAAGTCGGTATCATCCTACAATGGATAGTTCTTACAATGAACGAGATGTCCCAGGTTACTTCATCAGCACCAATGCAGGATGAACTTATCACAGAAACACAATCAGCTTCTGCATCCTCATCCTCACAACCTGCACCATCTGATAATATTAGTCTTGTCCCAGAACAGTCCAATCCAAGCCTATCCTCTTCTCAAAACAATCCTGTGGGTCATCATATGCAGACTCGACTCAAAACAGGTATCATCAAACCAAATCCAAAGTATGCTTGTTTAGTTGAGTATCAAGTTCCCATAGAACCAAGATCTCTTAAGTCAGCATTGGCTGATCCAGCCTGGTATAGTGCAATGCAGGAAGAAATGACTGCTCTATATGACAATAACACCTGGACACTAGTTCCACGAACTAACCAGATGAATGTAGTAGTAAATTTGTAAGTGGGTCTTCAAGACCAAATTAACATCTGCTGGAACTCTAGACAGATTAAAGGCTCGACTAGTAGCTAAAGGCTTTCATCAAGAAGCAGGACTTGATTTTACTGAGACTTTCAGCCCTGTTGTGAAACATGCCACAATTCGCATAGTATTGTCCATAGCTCTAACAAAACAATGGTCAATACATCAACTTGATGTGAAAAATGCCTTTCTTCATGGAGACTTGAATGAAACTGTCTACATGGAACAGCCTCCTGGCTTTATACATCCTCAACAATCAAGCCATGTATGTCTCCTTCACAAATCCTTATATGGTCTTCGACAAGCTCCAAGAGCCTGGTTTGACAAATTCAGTAACTTCCTCCTTGAACTTGGTTTTTTCTGCAGTACAGCTGATCCTTCTTTATTTGTTCTTCATACTGCATCACATACAGTATTACTCCTACTATATGTCGATGATATCATCTTGACAGGAAGTTCATCTCAACTTCTAACTACATTAATTCAGAAACTCAGTCTTCAGTTCCATATGAAGGATCTTGGCTCTCTTCACTATTTTTAGGCATTGAAGCCAAACGCACTCCACAACACTTATTTCTATGCCAAACAAAATATGCTGTTGATTTACTCAACGAGCTCATATGACAGATTGTAAACCAATCTCTACACCCTTGCCACCTCGATCGGTTCTCATGGACAGTGCGACAATCAGCTCACCGATCTGTTGAGTACGAAGCACGGTAGGTGGTCTCCAATACTTAACAATCACTCGCCCAGATATAGCTTTTGCAACAAACCTTCTCTGTCAAAAGATGCAACATCCTACAGTGGCAGATTTTCTCCAATTAAAACGAGTCCTTCGATATGTTAAAGGGACTGTCCACCTTGGCTTCTATCTCCATTCCAGGAGTTCAACAAATCTATATGGCTTCTCAGATGCTGACTGGGCAGGATGTCCTATCACTCGCCGATCTACTACAGGTTTTTGCACTTTTCTTGGATCTAATTTGCTATCTTGGTCGGCCAAGAAACAATCATTGTTTCAAGGTCCTCCACGAAGCCGAATATCGAGCACTAGCTTCTACCACAGCTGAACTCACTTGGATCAGCTTTGTATTACGTGATATTGGTATTCCTCTTCCAGCAGCCACCACTTTATTCTGTGACAACAGATCAGCCATTTCTCTCACAGCAAATCCCATCTTACATGCTCGTACCAAACACATTGAAATTGACTTTCACTTTGTTCGTGAAAAAGTGTCTTCTGGTTCATTTCAAGTCTACCATATTCAGTCATCTTCAATTAGGCGACATTTTCACTAAACCTATCTCCCGATCAGCTCATCTGTCTATTCGCACCAAATTGGGAATGGGATCCTTCACCCTTCCCAATTTGCGGGGGAATGTTAAATATAAAGAACCAGAAGAAGAAGAACCGCAACGGCACGTGTTTGAAAAACAATCAACAAAGAAAACGAGAGGACTTGGCAATACATAAAAGATGATCAACGGTGAAGAACTCATGATGAAGATCAGTTTGGATCGACATCAATGAAGGAGACATCTGAAGTAAAGAATGACATGGATCGCCAAGTTATACACATGTGCTATGTACTGAATTCTGTTAGAAGTAGTCTGTTTTACATTTGTTTTCAGTTAGTTGTTAGTTTGTAGAAGTTCTGTTCTTCATATAACTAGAGTCTTGAGATGAGAAAGATGTACGAAGAAATAGATGCAGAAGAGTCGTAATCAGATAGAGATAGAGAGAGAAAGAAGAAAGAAGAATCCTCCATGGATATCTGGCGCATCAGAAAAGCTGCAGTAAGGTGATCGAAGGCTACTGAAAATCTCAAGTAAGAAAGAACAGAGGAAGTAGAACAGAGGATCTGTATTCATTGATGTTCTATATACATTGTATTTCAATGATTCGTTAATACAATGATACATGAAGTATTTCCAGAATTGATTGTTCTGCATTAGATTCAGTTCTTTGTCTTCATCTGCTTGCTGCACATCTTCAAATCACCATCCAGTTTGCAAAACTTCTCATAGCATGCCCTCAGGATCAAGTGTCTTTGCCTCCTGGTCATATGCCCCTGGATAATCTAGATACCACCCAGCAACCCAATCTATCGAACCGTAGGTTGGATGTAGCACATGGAAATGAAAATGCTTCAACTCTCCAGCAACTTCTGATGGACTCGTCGGCTTCACCTTCTCTTGATTTTACTGATCCAGGAGCGCTTCTTGAGCTACCAACTCATCTTCAATCAGTGAGGGAACGACAAAATACAAGAGGGCTATCATCATTCCCAAATGATCAGGTGCTTGGCAACAGTAGGTCAATTAGGCTGAAGAAGTTCATTGGAGGTAATGTTTTACCCACTCATCTACTCAATAACATAACTACAGCCAGCATTCCCTAATATTCAAATGACAATATCGAAGCTTTGATGAACAATTTGCAGATGGAATCTCTCCAGATTCGCTGCTATATTCAACGGACTGGTCAAATCTCCACCACTCTCTGCCAGAGAATCTTCTTGAATCTCGTGATGTAATTGTAAACTCTTCCGAGGAAAGACAAACGAATGAACTGCATAATCCAACAGTGGGATCACCATTACAAATTGATTCATCCCTTGATGTGGACAGTGCAAATCGTTTGCAGGATAGTGGTCAATTGCGTGGAGCGGAAGTGGTTCCTGTGCGCAGCAATACAAGTCCGACCGACACTGTCCAGCATCCTGGTCAGCTTCCTCGAAGGTGTGACAAGGAAGATGGGAATGATACCCATCGGTTTCCTTCGCGAACTCCAATGGACGTAGATCCCTCAACTGCATCACAGCATACAAGTGTCGTTGATTCGCTAGTTCCAGACGCGTCGACAAATACAAAAGGCCCATCAGCATCACGCGGTATGTCTCAATTAATCTGCGTTGCTACTATGGTTCCATTTGATCCTTAAATATCCTCAGATTATTTTATCAAAGTCTAACATATGACGTGTTTTTAAACAAAATATCAACGGGTCTCTAATTAGGAACATGCTGAGCATCATTGCATTACTTCCTTTTTATTGCACCATTTCTTTCGTCAAAATATTTAACTTTCGCGAATGTTGATTTCATTGTACATATTTTGTGTGATCAAGTTCTAGACGTTGTTTTATCTGTAACCATGGCTTGATTTAAAAGTCCAATTGTTTATTGATCTTACACTTGAATATTTTATGGCAAGCAGCTTCGATGCCCCCTCAATGTCAAAGGGTTCCACATCAATCCATTAATCTCGAGGCAGTGCATCAGAATCCAACAGTGCCATCATCATCACAAGCTCCAAATGATGCTCCTCCACCTCCTCAGATTCTACCTTGTGGAATAGGCCTAATAGGTCTATCATCATTACCAGGTCTATAATTATTTACAAAAATTAATTCTTATGTATCACCATGTTACATTATTATGGGGCAACAAGAGTGCTATAATGAGACTCTAACCGATGGAATTTTTAAATTGCGGAATTAGATATGAACGAGGGTGGACCAATGACAAGTCATCCAAATACGGGCAACAACTTTGAAGTGAATAGAGATTTGAAAAGAAAACTAAAACTACTCTATAGCAAAGATGATGATGTAAGGGATGAGTTAGAATTTGCTGCATCTCTATCCCTAAAGAAGCCAAGAAAGGAAGTTGCAAATTGGTTAGTGAATGTGGAGAAGCTTAGAAATGATTGCATAGAAGCGGCAAGCGAGGATTGTTTGCCACAACATCAACAGGTGGATATGCTGATGCATGAAGCAGAAGACCTTATGAGACAAGGTAAAGGACTATTTGAGGAGAGAGAAACCAAATTCAGTAAATTATTAGAAGATAAGATGGTGGGAGAGGCATTTCGGAGAAATACTACGAAGATTTTGGAGTACCTAGTAGGGAATCAAATATCTATACTAGGCATTTATGGAATGGGGGGTGTTGGTAAAACGACTATTATGGTGCACATATATAATAGACTCCTTGAAGAAGCAAACTATGGCAACGTGTTATGGATCACCGTGTCACAAGATTTCAACATACAAAGGTTGCAGGACGACCTTTGGAAGGTACTAGGTTTGGGCATACTACAAGAAAAGGATGTAAGGAAACGAGCAGCAATGTTGTGCAATTGTTTTACAAAAAGAGGCAAATCTATAGTAATCCTTGATGATGTGTGGGAACGCTTTGATCTTAAAGAGGTGGGAATCCCAGTTAGAGCAAATGGAGTAAAGTTGGTCTTAACCACTCGATCCTTTGTGGTATGTTGCCAGATGCAATGTCAAGAAATGATAAAAATTGAACCTTTATCTCATATAGAAGCCGAGAGCTTATTTTTGGAGGAGCTTGGATCCGAAGTGGCCCTTAATTTGGAAACTGAAGTAGTTGTGAAGTCCATTATCAAAGAATGTGCAAGCTTGCCGCTTCTTGTCATCATGATGGCAAGAAGCATGAGAGGATTGAACGATATGTTTGAATGGAAGGATTACTTGGAAAAATTGAGAGAATCAAATATGGGGCAAATCGATATGGAAAATGAGGTCTTAAAGAAACTACAATTCGGTTACAATCGCCTTGGTAATTATGAAGTTCAACAGTGTTTCTTATCTTGTGCACTTTATCCAGAAGATAGATTGATTGATAAGTTCGAGTTGATAGAATTCTTTATTGACCAAGGATTAATTGGTCAATTCAATACAAGGGAGCAACAATACAATAGAGGCCTCACCATACTTAACAAACTGGAAAATGTTTGCCTATTAGAAGATCATGGCTGGGAGATGAAGATGCACGATTTGATAAGAGACATGGCATTGCACATCATGAGTGGGATTTCGATTGTAAAAGCAGGAAAGAGGTTGAGGACGATACCATCTGAGGAATATTGGACAGATGCTTTGGAGAAAGTTTCTCTGATGGAGAATGAAATTAGAGAATTTCCTTTGAACATGTCACTAAATTGTCCTAAACTATCGACTTTACTATTGAATTCAAACTCGTGGTATGATGTGGTCATTCCTAATTCTTTCTTCAAACAATTATGGGGGCTAAAGATTCTAAACCTGAGTCAATGTGAACTAAGAGAACTTCCAGATTCCATTTCAGACTTGGTAAATTTGAGAGCACTATTGCTTAGAAATTGTCCGAAATTGCGTCGTATTCCTTACTTAGGGAAGCTTAGATCTTTGAGAAAGTTGGACATTTTTTACTGTGATAGCATTGAAGCACTCGAGGGTCTAGAAATGTTGGTGAACTTGAGATACCTTGACCTAGCTGGTACACATATAAAGAGATTACCCAAAGGAACATTGGGGGCTTTACTAAATTTGCAATATCTTAATATTCATGTAGTAAATGAAGAAGACATTACAAAATTGAGGGCATTAGAGACACTAAAATGCCAATTTGAAGATGTTGATGATTTTAACAAGTTTGTGAGGGGGGTTAGTAAGCAGAGGAATAACCCTTGCTATTACAAGCTCGACGTGTGTCAAGAAGCATCAAAGATTTATGTGGAAGTAAATGATGATGCTCAATTTGGGAATTGTGAGAGGATCATTGACATTGAGATGTGGAGTCATGCTATTGTGAGCGCAGAAGGGCAAAGTAGTGGAGATGGCATTTGTCTTTTGATTCCCCAAGATGTGCAAACATTGACAACAAGCAATTGCAACGGCACAACAAATTTGTCTGGCATGGGTCCACTTGAGAACCTTGAGGCGCTAATAATAGTAGAATGGAAAAACTTGCGGGTGCTCTTTGGAGGACAGTATGAAGAAAAAATCAACACCCATGACTCCCCTGCCCCAACCCCTACCCCTCTCCTCTTCCCAAGCCTTAGGGTTTTAATAATAAGGAAATGTCCAAAACTGAAGTATCTCTTTGAGCATGGGCCTAAATTCCACCTTCCGCATCTACAAGAGATTGAACTAGAAGGATGTGAGGAAATGGTGGGGATAACAATAGCGGTTACATCACCACCACTGCATCCACCTCTAGCCTTCCCTTGTCTAATAGAGATAAGAGTTTGGGGGTGTGATAAAATGAAGAGAGTGGTGGAATTTGAGTGGCTGCCCCACTTCCCTAATTTGAGAAGAATCTTAGTAGTTCATTGTGAGAAAATGGAGGAGATAATCGGAGTTCCTCCCCCTCACATGCCAATTAAAGAGATTTCTCTAGAACAACTTTGGGTAGAAGGTTGCGATAACATAAGAAAGCTATTTCCGCATGAGTTGCCGATCCATCTTGGGAATCTTCAAAGTATCGAAGTTCAGGGCCGCAAAGGAATGGTGGAGATGATAAATGGAGTGGGACAAGGCCAAGAAGGAAGCATAATAGGTCTTGTAAACAAGACCCCTTCATCCTTCCAATCTTCAATTTCTCTCCCAAAGCTGAACTTCTTACGGCTACGCAATCTTCCCCAGCTGAAGAGCATATGTGAAGTCCCAATAACTTGTGATTCCATGGAACGTTTGGAGGTGATTGAATGCCCAGTTTTAAACAGGATTCCTTTGCAACTGCGATTACGTGATATTAATGACCTTCCGTATATTGAGGTGGAAGGTGAGGAAAAGTGGAAGTCGCTGATATGGGATCATCCCAATGCCCAGGCTATTCTTCAATCTCATCTCATTTTCCTTGACGGTGCATGTATTCTAAAAGGTTGGCGCAATTCATGTGAGTTATCGATACAATTTCCTTCATTCCTAATAGAAATCGAAATATATTGAAGGATTTATCAATTGTATTGCTATATGTTCTATAAAAGTATATTAGCCTATTTATAATACAAAAAAAAAAAGATAAAATAGGAAAAAATATACGAGATAACATTTTCGTATCTTACTGTCCAAATATATAATTTTATGGATTGATTGAATCAATTAGTTTGTAATCAGAATTAGAATCAGAATCAGAATCAAATTAAATCAAATTAAATCAAATTAAATCGTATCTCCAACCATTCCTAAAAAATCATTGCAAAGATGTAGCCCTTCTTTTTATAGGAGTGCATCTATATAGACTAGGATCAAAACTAGACTTGTGCAGCTCTAACACTGGCTTTTGCAGTCCGAAAGTGGAAGTGAATCCTCCGATTCTGATTTCGAAGAAGTCTGATGAAAGGCCTCCAGCTGCTATTTTAATTACTTGAGCATGCTTTCCTGCAAACTCATGCCGTACTGGCGGAGGTCCTTCACGAGGCGGAGGAGCTCGGAGATGTCTGAAGGGCGGGGCTGGACTTGGGCAAAGGAGTGTGGGAAGTAGGTGCCGAAGGAGCAGCCGAATGTTGCCTTCTGGGAGGAGATCCTGGGCAGCTCGGCAACGGCAGCAACGGCAAATTCAATCATAGTAGAAAATTGAAGGATTGAAGTTTGGTTTGCCCTCACACGCATGGCGAGCTCACAACTCCAATCCATAATTCAATAGATCGGACATGGCATGTTGCGTTATACAAATATGGTTTTCCGAGATTCATGTGTATTGACGTTGAGTCTGAGTTTGCATTAGGTTTCTTCATTCCCTGTCCGTGACTCCATGAGCAAGCTTCACGCTTGTTGACACTCAACTTTTTGTGATCAGATTGTTGCATTTCATAAAAAAGTTCAGCGACCAAATTTGCCGATAATGGTTTTTGTCCTCTGCCCTCCCCTGTTCACGGGATATTTTGTTGAATGGAAAGAAGTCGACGTCGTCGAGTGTAGACTGCTCTCCTGACAGTCCCAGGAGAACCATTGCATTGTCGTCTCGCGCTCACCTCACTTCATAGACTTTGACGCCAACCGCCAAGTTAAGTCGAGCACGTATTTTCTTCTCCTTTCGATTTTGCTCTGTTCCAACACTTTCCCGTCCGTTTTTACTTCACGGAGTCGTTGTCGCTGATCCTCGCCAAATTCTCTTCACGGGCAAAAGGTTTCTCTGGAAAGATTCCGCTTCGCCGACTCTCCAAATCGAAGTGGACAACATCGCTTTTACAAGCAACAGAAACGGGAGCATTCGTTGAGCTTCAAAGTCTTCCTCGGAGAACGTTGCGCGCCGCCACGTCCACCAGTTTGTTTCTCTCCAAATGAGCTTCAAAAAACGGGTTTCGATTCATCCCGGATTAATCCATTGGGTTTCTGCTTCGTTTCGTTTCCAAGCGGTCACTGCATTGCGGCGCCAAATGCCGAGACTTTGCAAAACCGTCTTTGAGTAGCCGTTGCTCACGCCCTCCCGTTACGATCAGGTCGTTTCCGTCCAACCGAGTCTTTGAGTTCTTTTTACGTTCGGTTTTTCGCCATTGCTTTGTTTCTCTATTCCAGGTTTTGTCTATTTTTTTCCAGCCGAGTCGTAGGCGAACTGATTTGACGTGCTACGTCTATTGAAACTGAGCTTCGTCGCCCCTTGTGCTTTCGCACGGCCGTCGATCACCGGACGGAGTTGCTGATTATACCGCCTGCCGTTTCACCATCACCGCTATTCAACCCAGACATTGCCGGCGACAGTAACCAAGATCGAGTCGTCGCCGGTATCGCTCGCTCCAATCGCGTCATTCCGTTCCGTGGCTGCTTCCAAATCAAGATTCATTATTGCCCCCAACAAAACCGGGGTCGTCTCCTTTCTAATTATTCTCTAGAGCCGTTTCGCTTTCTACATTTGTTTCCTGCCTTTGCTTCGTTTTCAATCTGATTTTGTTGTCATGCATTGGATCGTCGAATCGAGCGATCGACCAGTCGTCGCATTATGATTTTTAGGCTATGCTCATTTGAAATTAAAGCTCGTGATTTGAGTTAGTAGAGGTGAGGAGAAAAGATAAACAATTTATTAACTCAAACAGATAAAAATATAAAAAAGATTAAAGAAAAAAACGATAAGATAGTATTTAGGTGCTTTTATTTCTAGTTTCATTACTAGTTTAGTATTCATTACTAGTCTCGTTCTTATCACATTGGAATTTCGTCTTCTATATATTTAGTTCAATGAAATTACATTTATTAACTCAATCCACCTTTATTTTTACGCACTGCTCAAAAGAGGATCCCGCCCTCAGGTGTAATAACAAGGCCGTGTATATTCTCTACTCGACTCGTATCATGTGTTACTTACCGTACTTTAATCATGTCATTATCGCTGTACTTGATTTCTGTGTTTTCATTTTGATCACTTGGATGTTAATATATGTATTTATGACCCGCCATATTTGGGTTGGATTGCGCTAGGGAATTAAAAGTCGAAACACCACATGATTCACATTTTTGAATAATCAAAGCAAGATTAGGTACTAAAGGGCGTTGACTAAATGTGGCATCCTAGAATTTCATGTCGATCCCTAGATGTGCTATGAGCCATGGATAGGTGATGGAAGTGCTATCAAGTTATGTTGTAACCATTTGATCCATGATTTGCAATAAGTTTAAGGCTAAGCTTTTAATGAATAGTTATTTGATGGAAAAATTCCATTCTTGGCTATGTGTTTTATAAGTTGGAATTAATTAATTTATGTTGCAAGTTTTATAGCCAAGTGAATAAGTGTAATTAGGTATTTATATAAGTAGGAAATTAAGGTGGATTATTAGGATTGATGGTGGGCTGGATATTTAAGGACCAAGCCAGCCCATAGCCCCACCATTCGACCGGCCCAAGAAGCCCAAAGGAGGAAGGGCTGCCGTCGACCAAGAGAAGAGAGGGATGGACGGAGAGGCCCGGCCCAAAGGGAAGGAGTTGCTGTCGACCAAGGGGAGGAGGCCCGGCCCATCTTCTAGCCCATCATGTGCATGAGAAATGCCAAGTGTATTTCCCCTAGAGCCAAGTGGCATTAGCCATGCAAACCAAATGATTGCATATGATGAAGGGGAAAGAAAGAGAAGGAGAGTGGGCGGATTGAGAGAGAGAGAGAGTGACCGTCCAAGAGAGAGAGAGAGAGAATTCGAGAGAGGGAGAGAGAGAGCGTGCGAGAGAAGAAGGGGAAGAGGGAGGTCGTTCGTTGCTGTTCGTTGCCGCTGTTGAGCCGCCGAGTCCCGCCTTGTCTTGCTTGCTGTGTTGTGCTCGGATCAGAGGCAAGTGGGGTCCCTTGATCTACCCTTTGCTTGCTGTGTTTTGTGTGTGATTGAATGGTGAATCTCGAATGTGGATGAAGCGTGAAATTTCGAAGTTATAAGAGTTGTGTTCTAGCCTAGTATTCTGTTTTTGGGAAAAACAGTCCAACCTTTGATGTTCTCGTGAGTTGCATGCGATGTTCTAATTAAAATATGACTTCGATTCCTTAACAAAAGTTGTAGAGGACATCTTGAGGTATAACATATCAAAAGTTGAGACAAAACGAACAAGTATTGCTTGGTGAAATGATTTTCTTTTGGAGAAACTAGATCTGGAATTGGTTGTGCCGACTCTTGATGATTTTGTGGACTGTAAAGTAACCTTTTTGTTGAAATCTCACTTCGATTCCTTAACGAAAGTTGTAGAGGACATCTTGAGGTATAACATATCAAAAATCTAGAGGAAATGAACAAGTATAGGTCGGTGAAATCGTTGTTCTTTGAAGAAAACTAGATCTGGAAAATGCTACCTCAACCTAGTATGATTATGTGATTTTTATAAAATCATCCGGTTAAATTCTGATCTTATGTCCTTAATGAAAGTTGTAGATAACATTCTGAGAAATAACATACTGAAAATTTAGAAGAAACGGACATGCGTAGGTCGGTGAAACGAAATTATTTTGAAAGAAATTAATCTGGAAGGAAGAGGAGGAGAAGGAGAAGGAGGAGGAGAACTCATTAATCTCCTCCACTCTTCACACCTATGTGTTAGTTCTATAAAGTGAGTTTGGCTTCTCCATTTAAATGTGGGTTCATATTCTCTCAAATTTTGTCAACTGTCAATGCTTGGGTTTACAATGTTAATGTTCGGTCTGAGGAGACTTCCCTACTGATTAAATTCCTTAAGTTTCCTTTTATGTTGTCACAACATTGACCCGCAACTTATTTGTTGTGCTTGTTTTACCAATGCTTTTAGATTGAAGAAAAGCTGAATTTGGTGGGTGTTTAGATTTTATGGCTTCAATATACGTTTTGCTTGATTTAGGTGATCTATTCAAATGTCAATGGAAGTGAACAAATCAAATGATGCTATAAATCTAGTAATGGACTCACATGAGATTGTCTGTTGTGGCGACTCCTTTAGTTTCCTCTTTCCCTACCTATTCAAAGAGGCTGTAAGTAGAATGAAGTGATGTTGATCAAGAGACTTATAAGATGCTATACCACCGTCTTTAAAGGTTCTTGTGCAATCACTAAATTTAGATGCATAAAAACTATTTTTGTTAGCCGCGTGTACCAATGACACAAAAATTCGTTAATCTAGGAGTAGTAACAGCCAACTCAACTCTACAAACTATCCAAGAGATTTTAATCACCTTCAGCATGTATTATGTGATGTTCAAAACTACTTTTTTTCGTTAGCAACATTTTAAAATCCATCCTGAACTAATTAAAAGAAAACCTCTATTCAGACTCTTACAAAATGCTAACTTGGAATATGCACCATGCGAAAATATTCACGGTGGACAAGTCGTTGATGCGCAAATTCCACCATAGTGCTTATTCCAAAGAATCTATCAAACTTCGCATGACTAAATTTCATACTAGGAGACAAACCGGGATGGCAAAGTTATCATCCATAGGACCGTCCACCATTGAATGTGAAAGTCCAAACTGTTGGACTTTCAATCAAAACGAAATTTCTTGCAAGCCAATTCACTTTAGCTCAAGAGCTGCATGCAACTAAACCGCATGCAAGTCCGAAGCACGCCTTGAACAAACATCTCCCGAAACAACCCACTTAGCTCAAAACTCGAATCCCACTCCTATACAAAATTTTATACTTTTTATGGACCGGAGTAAGTGATTGATTCCATTGGAACCTAACCGATTGGTCCAGTCCTATTCTCAGTCCCAGAAACTGAGAATCAATTCTCCCGGATCAGGAATTGATCACCTGTACCACGACCTCGATTGTCTTGTTCCCCACAGACTTCGAACTGGTAATCATATCTCGAGGCTCCTCATGTACTCAGTCTTCATCTAAGACCTTGACAATAGCTTATCAATACTTTTGTCAATCAGTGCTAATCACTTATCGTTGTATGTCAACAACTGATCGAGGGTGAATATCGACGTGTACTAATAATTGTCAACAATGCGTCATGTGCTGGGTGATATCCATGCATTAGTCACATGCTCATCCATGCCGAAGACCTCATCAATTTTTTTTTTTTGGTGTAAACAGATTTGATAGATCAGATATGGCAATTTGTGTTATACAGATATGATTTTTAGAGATTCGTGTATATTGACGTAGAGTCTCAATTCGTATCAGGTTTCTTAATTCCCCTGGTGCGATTACTTCGACGGGAGTCTTGACAAAAGCGTCCCCTTCAGCCCGGATTTTCCTGCTTTTTATTTGCTTTTCACTCTCAATCTTTGCGGAAAATGTAATGATGATGACTGTCTGCTGAAATTTCTCTGCTGTGTCCTTTTTGACCGAGTTGCTATACTTTTTGTTTCCTTGCGTGTTTACCCTCTGCTAATTTCCTTCGTTCACACACGCATGATTGACGCGTTGAAAGTGGCATCAAGTCGACCATTTCGGTCATCTAGAAGGAGGAGGGAGCGGCAAGGACTTAGAAGTCGGAGAGCGGACCGCGTTCGAGGACTTGTATAAGAATTCCGGCTTAAACTCGCCTTGGAAAATTCAGGGTCACATTGTGTAATGGATTGGTTTGCAAGAATTCATAATCTTTTAAGAAAAGAAGTACAATATTGAACGCGAAGGAATGCAATAGAGATCGAGAATGCAGCATTATAATTGTATTTTTATCGGGAGTCAAATTATCAGCGGATTAGATAGCTAATTTTCACAACAATTTGAATGAGAATGAGGCCTTTGAACGAAAACTATAGGTGTCGATAATAAGTTTCGTTAAATATTAGTAAGTTAACATATCTTTTTAAATCATTCCTTGGGTGAATTTTTTTTTTCTTTTTTATCAACGATCCAAACTGCATATCAAACCAGTCTTGCAAATTGTTAGATTGGGCCATAGAATTTCCTTATACATTGGCATTGTGATCTGACCTGTTTTGTTTTGATTTGGAAATGAAAAAGCCTTTTCCTTATGTGTATAAGTGATTAGTGCAGTGAAAGTTCTAATTTTGAGACAAGATTTATAAATAGTAAATAAGCAGCCCTGATTTTGAGGTTTTCTTAATTAATTCAATGTAATGTAACTCATTCTTAGAGGGAAAAAAGACCAATTCTAGATATAAGAAAACTGGATATATATGCGTGTATTAAGATGGATGGAGCATACCGACCCAAAAAAAAAAAAAAAAGAAGATATGGAGAATGAAGAGGAAAATAGTGCGGTAGCCTTAATAGATTAGTTTTGTTTTTAATTTTTCATTTTCTTGGCAAAGCATAGGGAGTTTGGTAATTCTTTTTTTTTTTTTTTGTCCATCTTATCTCTAACTCTCATATCACTTTCAGATTTCTAATTTATCTATTTACAAAGTGCGAGAATCGAACCCTATACCTATCATACTGGTGTCCCCACCTCCTGGGTCGCATGCTTAGTGGTGAGTTTGGTAATTAAGTGAATCATTCTTAAACATTTATTTATTTATCAAATAACCATATGTAAACGTTCAATGATAGTTTTCCACCTCATTTGGTACACTACCTTTTGAAAATCTTTATATCATTAGTGCTCTTTCGGGTGGGGAAAAAAAGTGGGCTCAAAAGTTTCTTGGGTGCAAATTACTTTCCTCGTGGCCAAAGCTGAAATTGGCTAAAAGGGGAACGCGTTTTCTTGAGTAGGGCCCACCACTCCTTTTGATGACTGACATGGGAGACAATTAAGACTGCACGCTTGACGCTCCTCTAGATCCTTGCTTAATGAGTAAGGGCTGCTTGAGATTCTCCTTCCGAGGCGTGCTCTCCCTGCTTAGAGAGTCCGGAAATTCTCCTCCTCTTTTGAATAAGCATTATTTAATTTTCCTTTGTTAATTTCCTCTGGTAGATCTAGTGGATCTCTCTCTGCTTGTGCTTTTTTTCCTGGTGAAATAAGGAGGAAGATCTCTGTACTTTGGGCAGACGCAACTCAAGGTGGTTCGGCACTGTTTGGGAGGATTCAAGTATTTTGCATCAATGTCAAGTCTATCTAGTCAATTAATTATCAACATAACTTAATATTCATGATTCAAGGATTTTGCATTGGATCAAGATAGTAAATTTATTTAATTTGTGTGGGGCTCTTCTGTAGATGAGGTGATGATATTTATAGTAATAGTACCATAACTGTTTTTGAGCAGTTTCCAATGATTTGTATCCATGTTCTTCCATCTTCTTGAATTATGTGCCCATGTTCTCATGACACCACGAACCTATTCTCACCTAGTTACTCCTCCAAAAACACATGCTAGTTATTCCACGACCTCAATTGCCTTGTTCCCTAGTGACTTTGAACTAGTAACCATATCTCAAGGCTCCTCATGTACTCAGTCATCTTCTAACACCTTAACAACTGAGTAATCTTATCAATACTATTGTTGGTCAGCATTAATCACTCGTCATCATATACCGAAAACTGATCAAGTGTAAATATCAATGTGTACTAATATCTCCATCATTGTTAATAACTGTCAACATCACGTGCTTGGTGATATCCAAGCATTAGTCACATGCTCATCCATTCCGAAGACTTGGTATTTTTTTAGTCAGAATTCGTAGAAGGTTTCTTCACTCAAGCGGTGTGAATGCTTCGACCGACGTTTGCTTTTTCGCTCTCAATCTTGCCGAAGATATGGTCATTATTAGCGTGTTCCTGGATTTCCAATGTCGTGTCCTTTTTTACGCCTTTTGACGCCACTTTCGGCTCCCTTTTCGTTCCCTGGGTGTCTTCACGCTGCTAATTTCCTCACGCGTGAATGTCGTATTGAAAGTGGCCCCAAGTCGACCCTTTCGATAAACCGGAGGGAGGAGGGAGCGGCAAGGACTTAGAACTCGGAGAGCGAACCGCGTCCAAGAACTTGTATAGGAATTCCCTGCTTAAATTCACCTTGGAAAATTTAGGTCGGGTCGTGTAACAAATCAGTTAGCACGAATTCATAATCTTATCAAAAAGGATCTATGATATTGAACGTGAAAGGATGCAAAAGAGATCGATAATTTTCATGAAAATGTGAATGGGCCTTTGAGCAAAAATTTATGTGTCAATAATAATTTCCATTAGATATTAGTAAGTTAATATTTCTTATTGAATCATCCCTCATGTGAATTATCAATAATCCAGACTGCATATAAAGCCAGTCTTGTGAATTATTAGACTAGATCGTATAATTTCCATAGACGTTGGCATTGCAATTTGACCTGTTTTGTCCGGATTTGGAAATAAAGAAGCCTTTTTCTTACGGGCATAAGTGATTAGTGCAGGTAAAATTCTAAATTTGAGATAAGATTTATGGATAGTAAATAAGCAGAGATACTTCCAAGATTTTCATAATTAATAAAATGTAACTCATTCCTAAAGGGAAAAAAGAAATATGGATCTATACATATAAGTGTGTGCGTATTTATTAAGATGGATGGAATATGAAGAGGAAAATAGTGCGAAAGCTTTTTTAGGTAGGTTTTGTTTTTAATTTTTCATTTTCTTTACAAAGTCTAGAGAGTTTGGCAATTAAGTGAACCATACTTTAACTTTTTTTCTTATTATTATCAAATAATCATATTTTAACGTTGAATAATAGCTTTCCACCTCATTGGGTACATTGCTTTATTAAAATCTTTATATAATTAGTACAATTTCGGGTGCGGAGACAAAGATGAGTGGGCTCAAAAGTTTGTTGGCTGCACGTTACTTTCCTTAAGGTCAAAGCTGAAATTGGCTCAAAAGCAAACGTCCACTGCTTTTGACGACAGAGATGGGGAAGACCATTACGACGACGACGAGGAGCGCGGTGGAGTGCTGAAGCTGTTCGGCAGTTTTCATCTTCTTTCTTTCGATTTTTCCATTGATTCGTACCTTGAGAAGCCCGGGAACCCCAGACCTTCTTCGAGCGCCTTTTCTTGCCGGGCCTCCGGTTTCGCCGCCGTTCCTTTCGTTCGCCTCGTCGCCTACGTGCCCCCTCGCCGGTTGGCGCTCGCCGCGTGATTTTGACGACAAAGATGTGGAAGGCCATTACCCTGTACTCTTGATACTCCTCTGGATCCATGCTTAGTGTGTAAGTGCTGCTTGAGATTCTCCTTCCAAGGCGTGTTCTCCTGCTTAGATAATTCAGAAGCTCTCCTCCTTTTTTTCCGGTAAGTATAAACTAATTTTCCCTTGTTACTTTTGAGAAAGTGAAGATGAAGAACTGAATCAAGATACAGAGAAAATGAAGATGAAATACTTCGAATCCCTCTATTTCAATATGATTGTAACACAAAGCTTCTGTATTTCGAATCAAAGCTTTATGAATACAAATCCTCTGTTTTCTATCTCTCTGTTCAGCACATATCACTATTCTGTTGCAGAGCATCCATAGACAATAGCTCGATATGCTCTTCCTCTTTTCTCTCTCTATTTTTCTCATCCACTTACTCAAGGAAGAAGAAGACTACTTATATCAGAATAGAGAACTCTAACAGAATACAACTAACTGTTTCTTAATTTGTTTCATCATTCTAACCGAATAGTAGCACATGTGTTAATTGAGGTCTACATGACTTGGCGATCCTCATCTTCTTTATTTCAGGCTTTCTTAATCATTGATGACAATCCATGTTTGCCTCCAACACGAGCTCTTCACCGTTGATCATCAGCTCATTGTTACTTTCCTGTTTTTGTTTTTCCCACGTGTTCTTTGTTTCACTTTACTGCTCTGTATAACTCTTTTTCTTCAGAATACTTTCTCTTCCAGCATCAGTGTTATTTGCTGGATTGATAGTGGCTGAGTGAGACTTTATTCCTGTATACTTAACATCCCCCCTCAAATGGGGAATGGGTAAAGATCCCAGTCCCAATTTGGTTCGAAGAGTAAAGTGGGCGAACCGTGAGAGGGACTTGGTGAAGATGTCAGCAAGCTGAAGATGACTGGGAATATATAGAACTTTAATAGAACCAGACGAGACCTTCTCGCGAACGAAGTGAAAATCAACTTCGATATGCTTAGTTCGAGCATGAAGTATAGGATTGGCTGTAAGAGAAATGGCTGATCTGTTATCACAGAATAAGAGAGTAGATGATGGAAGAGAGATACCAATATCGCGGAGGACAAAACTAATCCAAGTGAGTTCAGCAGTGGCAGAAGCAAGTGCACGATACTCAGCTTCTATAGAAGATCGTGAGACAGTGGGCTGTTTCTTAGCTGACCAAGAAAGAAGATTAGATCCGAGATAAGTGCAAAATCCAGTAGTAGATCGTCGAGTAGCAGTACAGCCTGCCCAGTCAGCATCTGAGTAGCCATAAAGGTGTATGGAACTGTGAGAGTGGAGATAAATTCCAAGAGATATGGTACCTTTAACATAGCGAAGAACTCGCTTTAATTGATGAAAATCTGCCACTGTTGGATGGTGCATCTTTTGACAGAGTAGATTTGTGGCAAAGGAAAGATCTGGTCGAGTGATGGTCAAATACTGAAGACCACCAACTAAGCTTCTGTACTCAAGGGGATCACTTAGCTGATTATCAGTATTTGTCATAGGAACTGATCGAAGTGGCAACGGAGTGGAAATAGGTTTGCACTCTGCCATATGAGCACGGTTAAGCAAATCAACAGCATACTTTGTTTGGCATAGGAACAAAGTTTGAGGAGTACGTTTGGCTTCAATACCTAAAAAATAGTGAAGAGATCCGAGATCTTTCATATGGAAGTGAAGACTAAGGTTCTGAATCAAAGTAGCCAAGAGTTGTGGTGAGCTGCCAGTCAAGATGATGTCATCGACATAAAGAAGTAACAAGACTGTATGTGAACCAGTATGAAGAACAAACAGGGATGGATCAGTTTGTCTTTGCGAGAAGAACCCATTCTCGAGAAGAAAGTTGCGAATTTATCAAACCAAGCTCTTGGGGCTTGTCGAAGACCATATAAGGACTTTTTGAGAAGACAAACATATTGAGAGTCTTGAGGATGTATGAATCCAGGTGGCTGCTCCATATAGATAGTTTCATGCAAGTCTCCATGGAGGAATGCATTCTTGACATCAAGTTGATGTATTGGCCACTGTCTAATTAGTGCCACAGATAGTATGATACGGATTGTTGCATGTTTCACAACAGGACTGAATGTTTCAGTAAAGTCGAGTCCTCGCTTCTTGATGAAAACCTTTGGCAACTAGTCGAGCTTTTAGCTGTCAAGGCGCCATCGGGTGCTAGTTTGGTCTTAAAGACCCACTTACTGACCTATCACATTCATTTGGTCGGTTACGGGAACCAATTGCCGAGGTTTGATTTTCATGTAGGGCAGTCATTTCTTCTTGCATTGCTCTAGACCATCCTTTATCAGCTAATGCTGATTTAACAGATCTTGGTTCCATAGGGACTTGATATTCAGCTAAACAGGCATACTTGGGATTGGGTTTGGTAATTCCAGATTTCAGTCGAGTCTTCATAGAATGGACAGTAGTATTACCTTGAGAAGAAGAAGAGCTAGGATTGTGTGGCACTTGATCTGGAATGATGTCAGTAGACAGAGCATCTGTTGAGATGAGTGCTGGTTGTGCTGCTGTAGGTGAGACATTCTGCAGTTGTGTGAGAGAAGTAGGTTGTGGTATAGTTCTACTATAGGAATTAGAAGTATATTGATCTTCCATAGCAGGATGGTACTGAAATTTAGCTGTTTGGTCACTGACTGGAAGATCTGCCATAGCAGAACTTGAAGACTCGAACAGTTTAACTTCTTCAATCCACTGTTTGTATAGAGTTGTATACTGTCCATACTCATTTAGCAGCTTCTTTGTGAATGGGAAAAAAGTTTCATCAAAGACAACATGTCTACTGATATATATACGGTTATCAGTAGGGACAAGGCAGCGATACCCTTTATGTAGTGCACTATATCCCAGAAATACACAAGTAAGGGATCTGGGATCAAACTTATGTTGTGTATATGATCTCAAACATGGATAACAAGCACAGCCAAATACCCGTAGATGTTCATAACTTGGCTGCTTATGATGAAGTTTGTTATAAGGTGTATCCATCTTTAGTTTTGGTGTAGGAAGTATGTTCACAATATAGTTGGCTGTCATAAAAGCATCGACCCAAAATCTCAGTGGGACTTTAGAGTGGTATAACATAGCTAATCCAAGCTCAACTATATGTCGATGTTTCCTTTCTGAAACTCCATTCTGTGCTGGTGTGTGTGGACAAGACATAAATTTGTTTTATGCCACGAGTTCTTTAAATGATGTTGAAATCTATTACTTAGAAACTCTCCTCCTCCATCACTCTGGAAAGTTTTGATTTGATGATTAAATTGTCTTTCAACTAGTGTCTGGAATTTGATAAAGATATCATAGAACTCAGATTTCAACTTCATTGGATATAACCAGCTATATCTTGAAAAATTGTCAACAAAGATCACATAATACTTGAATTTTTGAAAGGAGCTTACTGGTGATGGCCCCCAAATGTCACAGTGTATCCTTTCTAAAGGAATATTTGAGGTAGAGTCTGACAAGGGAAAAGATAATGCTGTACTTTTTCCTATTTGACAGCTGCTGCATATATGCTTGGTTGTTGTAGTATAGTGAATTAGCTTTTGATGTTGCAGATGTTTCACTATCTGAGAATTTGTGTGAGCCAATCTCTGGTGCCATGTATCTTCATCTACAGCTCTTTGTCTCTGAGTGAAAAAGGCTTCTGTGGTTTGTGTATCCACTTGATAGAGTTCTCTAGTTTTCTTTCCGAGCTTCACTTTGTTACCTTGGTATAATTGTCCTTTACATAAACACCGGTTTTTGTCAAAAACAAAGGAGCAAGGATAGTCATCGTGAGTTTAGAAAGCGAAAGCGGGTTCTTCTTTATTTCGGCACAATCAGCACATCATTAAGAGGTAATGCATTATCTTTTGTATTCAGCCAGGTATTACCTATGTGAGTAACAGGTAAGCAGGATCCATTTCCAATCATGACAGTATCAGTTCCTTTATACTTAGAAAGAGTATGAAGCATACCAGGATTAGCACTGATGTGAGCTGTAGCACCGATATCGGGTACCATTCACTTCCATTTGGATCCTCAATGTGTATTTGTTAATAATTGTTGGAATGTCTTCTGCTTGATAGGAGTTGTCAAAACGATACCAGCAACGAAGAGCATCATGTCCTGGACGTTTACATATTTGACATTCCAGTCGAACATTGCCTGTTTCTTTCTCATTCTGTTGATTTTTATTTGAGGTTGATGTCAAAGAAGGATAAGTTGTGGTGGTTTGGTACCTCTGAGAATGACTAGCATAGGGTCGAAACCCTTGATTAGTTCCAGAGAAAGCATTTCTCTGTCTATATTGCTGATCTCCTTGGCCTTGCATTAAGGTATTTGTTCTGTAATTATGATTCCTTTCAGAATATCCAAAGCCTCGACCTCTACTATTAGTAGTTCTACCTCGACCATAGTTATAACCTCCTCTGTAGCTTCCTCTTTGAGCTACAAAGCCAGAGGTTTGAGGAATATAATCTCCATCAGTATTTTCTTTAAGTTTGTACCCGAGATTGTTTTCGCCCAAAGTAAGCTAAATTGGGATTAAGCGATTCACGGAGTAATTCTGCAGTCTTGACTCGAACCTTTCTAATTGTGCAATCACTTCATCATATTCAGGTTGAGGCTTTAGACAGTATATAGTAGTTCGAAAATTTTCATATTCAGGACCCAAGCCTTCCAACACACCAAACATTTTGGTTATTTCATCCACTTTGGTTTTCCTATAGCATTCAACCGATCACATATGGACTTATATTCTCGAGATAGACGGGAAGAGATCGATCATGCTTCGACAAACTTGTAATTTCCCTCTTAATTCGAACTCCCTAGCAATTGACTTATGTGTAAACCGATTTAGAAGTGTTTGCCATACCTCATGAGATGTTTCTAGTCCAATTATCAGGCTCAAAATATTTTCAGTGACAGCTCCACTTATCCATGATGATATCAGCTGATCAGTTTTTGTCCAGTCAATATAATCTGGATTTACAACTTCAGGTTCACCTCCTTCGACTTCATTTTGCAGCATTCGAGGAGGTGATGAAAAATCACATTAATAAAGCCAAAAAGTTCTTGACTTTTCAAGAACCTGTGAATCTGTGCTTGCCATAAGAGAAAATTGTCTTCGGCAAGTTTGATTGTGACAAAGTTTGAGATATTCACATGTATTGGAAAGGGATATTTCGGTGTTCTTATTGCCATTGTTGTAATCTCTCAGCTTGAGGAAGAAAATGACAGAGATACTATGAATACAGACACGATTACCGTGATACTGGAATCTTCTGCACCTTCAGTTTCTTCACTCTTGATTTAAAGAGTATCTGTTGAATGAATTTCTTCACAAGTATGATCTCTGCTCACGATACCATGAGAAAGTGAAGATGAAGAACTGAATCAAGATACGAGAGAAAATGAAGATGAAATACTTGAATCCCTCTATTTCAATATGATTGTAACACAAAGCTTACGTATTTCGAATCAAAGCTTTATGAATACAAATCCTCTGTTTTCTATCTCTCTGTTCAGCACATATCACTATTCTGTTGCGAGCATCCATAGACAATAGCTCGATATGCTCTTCCTCTTTTCTCTCTCTATTTTTCTCATCCACTTACTCAAGGAAGAAGAAGACTACTTATATCGAATAGAGAACTCTAAAGAATACAACTAACTGTTTCTTAATTTGTTTCATCATTCTAACCGAATAGTAGCACATGTGTTAATTGAGGTCTACATGACTTGGCGATCCTCATCTTCTTTATTTCAGGCTTTCTTAATCATTGATGACAATCCATGTTTGCCTCCAACACGAGCTCTTCACCGTTGATCATCAGCTCATTGTTACTTTCCTGTTTTTGTTTTTCCCACGTGTTCTTTGTTTCACTTTACTGCTCTGTATAACTCTTTTTCTTCAGAATACTTTCTCTTCCAGCATCAGTGTTATTTGCTGGATTGATAGTGGCTGAGTGAGACTTTATTCCTGTATACTTAACAACTTTCCTCCGTGTAGATCTAGTGGATCTCTCTCTACTTGTGCTTTTGTCCCTGTTGAAATAAGGATCTCTGTAATTTGGGCATACACAACTCAGGTGGTTTGGCTCTGTTAGCAGGATTCAAGGATTTTGCATCGATATCAAGTCTTTCTGGTCAGCTAACTGTCAACATGACTAATGAATCCTTTATGTTTCTATATGCATCTTCTTTTATTGATCTTGTCTCTTGTTAACCGTTCTGTGCTTTTGCTTGGCATTGTCTCTGTTTTTCATGCCATGTCCTCTTTGTAGGTAATAGCAAAAGGAATGACTAAAGAGCGAGATCAATTTCTTAAGTATGTGGACTTTTTGGAGAACAGCAAGTGGAGGTGCAAGTTTTGCCGCCACGAGTTTGCCGGAAGGACTTCAAGGATCCTGCCACACCTTGCTGGAATTCCGCGCCAAAATGTCAGACTTTGTGGGGAAGTTCATCGTCAAGTGAGAGAAGAAGCCTTCAGGGTGTTTAATATATGCACGGGAGGCACATCGGGCACAGGAACCGAAGGAACAGTTTCTGGCGCTAGTCAGAGTGTAGCCCCAAGTGAGGGTGTGTCGAATCCCAATGACGTGCAGAACTCAAATCGACCTGGGTGCGCGCCGCAGCAACCATCTTTCTATCCGCCGACCGGAGCTGGTACTGCTCCAGCAGGCCCTCAGGATGAGGATGCATCGAATCCCAATCACACGCAGAACTCGAATCAACTTGGGTGCACGCTGCAGCAACCATCTTTCTATCAGCCGACCGGAACTGGTACTGCTCCAGCATGCCCTCAGGATGATAATGCGTCGAATCCCAATCACACGCAGAACTCGAATCAATTTGGGTGCACGCCGCAGCAACCATCTTTCTATCAGCCGACTGGAACTGGTACTGCTCCAGCATGCCCTCAGGATCAATGGTCTTTGTCTCCTGGTGATTGGCCTCTGGATGATCTGGACAACACCCAGCAATGCGATCTATTGAACCCTAGGTTAGATACAGCACATGGAAATGAAATTGCTTCATCTCTCGAGCAACCTGCGATGCACTCGTTGGCTTCACCTTCTCTTTATTTTAGGGAGCAGTTTCTTGAGCTACAAACTCATCTTGGACTTGAGACGGAAGAACAAAATGCAAGAGGGCTATCATCATTCCAAAATAATGAGGTTCGTGGCAACAGTAGGTCAAGTGGGCTGCAGGAGTTCACCGGAGGTGACGTTTTACCCACTCCATTACTCAGTAACAAAATTACGACCAGCATTCCCCAATTTTCAAGTGGACAACATCTAAGCTTTGAACAACAATTTGCGGATGGAATCACTCCATATGCACCGCCATATTCAGATTCGCCGAATCTTCCCCTCTTTCCACCAGAGAATCTTCTTGAATCTCGTGGTGTAATTGCAAACGCTTCCGAAGAAATAGAAACAAATGAACTGCATAATCCAACGATGGGATCATCATTACAGACTGATCCATTCCTTGATGTGGACTGAGCAAATCGTTTGCATGATTGTGGTCAACCGCGTGGAGTGGAAGAGGTTCCTGTGCCTGGCGGCATAAGTCCGACTGACCCTGTCCAACATCCTGGTTGGCTTCCCCCAAGGTGTGACAAGGAAGACGGGAATGACATCCATCGGTTTCTTTCGCCAACTCCAATGGACATAGATCCCTCAACTGCATCACAGCAGCTAGAGGCGTCAACAAATACTATAGGCCCATCATTGGCGCACGGTTTGTCTGGATCAATCTACATCTCTACTATGGTTCCATTAGATCTTTAATATATATCTCCAGATTATTGTACTGAGATCTAACATATGATGTGTTTTTGAACAAGATACTATGGGGGGTTCTCCAATCAGGAATATGCTCAGCATCCTTGCATATTCCATATGTCCAATATCACTTCCTTTTTATTGCACAATTCCTTTCATCAAAATATATAACTTTTGCGGATGTTGATTTTCGCTGTCGGTATTTTGTGTGATCAAGTTCTAGATTTACATGTACACATGGCTTGATTTGAAAGTCCAATTGTTGATTGATCTTACACTTGAATCTTTTATTGCAAGCAGCTTCGGTGCCCCCTCAACTTCAAACCGTTCCACATGGATGCATTAATCTCACAACAATGCATCCGAATCCAACCTGGGCATTATCTTCGTCGATAAAACAATTAGTCACATGTCACCCACAAGCTCTAATGGACATGCCATCATCATCACAAGCCCCAAATAATGCTCCACCACCTCCTCAGATTCTACCCTGTGGAACAGGCCTGATAGGCCTATTGGCATTACCAGGTCTATGGTTTTTTACAAAAGCTAATCCTTATTATCACCATGTTACATTATTATGGGGCAGCAAGAATGCTATCATGAGTTTCTAACCGATGGAATTTTTAAATTGCAGAATTAGATATGAACGAGGGTGCGCCAATGACGAGTCATCCAAACACAGGGAACAACTTTGAAGAGAATAGAGCTTTGAAAAGAAAACTAGAACTACTCTATAGCAAAGAAGCTATCATAAGGGATGAGTTAGATTTTGCTGCATCTCTATCCCTAAAAGAGCCGAGAATGGAAGTTGTGAATTTGTTGGCAAGTGTGGAGAAGCTTAAAAATGATTGTCCTGAAGCAACAAGCGAGGACTGTTTGCCACCACATCAACAAGTGGATATATTGATGCATGAAGCAAGAGACCTTATGAGACCATACAGAGGACTATTTGAGGTGAGAGAGACCAAAGTCAGTAAATTGTTAGAAGAGAAGATGGTGGGAGAGTCATTTCGGAGAAATACAATAAAGATTTTGGAGTTCCTAGTAGGGAATCAAATATCCCGACTAGGCATTTATGGAATGGGGGGTGTTGGTAAAACAACTATTATGGTGCACATACATAATAGACTCCTCGAAGAAGCAAACTATGGCAATGTGTTATGGATCACTGTGTCACAGGATTTCAACACACAAAGTTTGCAGGACGACCTTTGGAAGGTACTAGGTATGGGCATACTAGAAGAAAATGATGTGAAGAAACGAGCTGCAATGTTGTGCGATATTTTAAAGGAAAGAGGCAAATCTACAATAATCCTCGATGATGTGTGGGAACGCATTGACGTTAACGAGGTGGGAATCCCAGTCAAAGCAAATGGAATAAAGTTGGTTTTAACCACTCGATCTTTTGAGGTATGCCGCCAGATGCAATGTCAAAAAATGATAAAAATTGAACCTCTATCTCATCTAGAAGCGAAGAGTTTATTTTTGGAGGAGCTTGGATCCGAAGAGACCCTTAATTTGGAAACTAAAGCGATTGTGAAGTCCATTGTTAACGAATGTGCAGGCTTGCCGCTTGCAGTCATCACGATGGCAAGAAGCATGCGAGGAGTGACCGATGTGTATGAATGGAAGGATTGCTTAAAGAAATTGAGAGACTCAGATATGGAGCAAACGGATATGGAAAAAATGGTCTTAAAGAAACTAGAATTCAGTTACAATCGCCTTGGTAAGCATGAAGTCCAAAAGTGTTTCTTATCTTGTGCACTTTATCCAGAAGATACATTGATTGTTAAGTTTGAGTTGATAGAATTCTTTATTGACCAAGGATTGTTTGGTCAATTGGAGACAAGGGAGGAACAATATTGTAGAGGCCACACCATACTAAACAAACTAGCAAATGTTTGCCTATTGGAAGATTATGGGAGAGAGATGAAGATGCACGATTTGATTAGAGACATGGCGTTGCACATCATGAGTGCGACTTCAATTGTAAAAGCGGGAAAGGGGTTGGAAACGATACCATCCGAGGAATATTGGACGGATGCTTTAGAGAAAGTTTCTTTGATGGGAAATAAAGTTGAAGAATTTCCCTTAAACATGTCACCAAATTGTCCTAAACTATCAATTTTCCTATTCAATAGAAGCTCGTTGCATGATGTGATCATCCCTAATTCTTTCTTCAAACAATTATGGGGGCTAAAGGTTCTAAACCTGAGTAAATGTAACTTCAGAGAACTTCCAAATTCCATTTCAGACTTGGTAAATTTGAGAGCACTATTGCTTAGAGATTGTTGGGAATTGTGCCGTATTCCTTATTTAGGGAAGCTCAGATCTTTGAGAAAGTTGGACATTTGTTGGTGTGATAGGGTTGAAGCGCTCGAGGGTCTAGAAATGTTGGTGAACTTGAGATTCCTTGACCTGTCTCATACATGCATAAAGAGATTACCCAAAGGAACATTGGGGAATTTGCTAAACTTGCAATATCTTAAAGTTGAGGTAGTAAGTGGAGAAGACATCACAAAATTGGGGGCATTGGAGACACTTCTATGCTTATTTGACAATGTGGATGATTTCAACAAGTTTGTGAGGGTGGTTAGTAATCAGGGGAATAACCCTCGCTATTACAAGATCAACGTGCTTCAAGAAGGATGGGATAGTGTTGACCGAACAAATGTTGGTGCTCTATTCCAGTATTGTGAGAGGAGTGTCGACATTGAGAGGAGTCGTCATGCTATTGTGAGCGCGAGAGGGGAAAGCAGTGGTAGTGGCAGTGGCATTTGTATTTTGATTCCCCAAGATGTGCGGAAGTTGAGAGCGTGGAATTGCGACGGTGCGACAAATTTGTCTAACATGGGTCCGCTTGAAGAGCTTGAGGATCTAGAAATAAAACACTGGAGCAACTTGCGGGTGCTTTGTGGAGGACAAGATGAAGAAGTAATCGACATCCATGACTCCCCTACCCAAACCTCTACCCCACTCCTCTTCAGAAGCCTTAGGGATTTGGAAATATCTAAATGTCCGAAACTGAAGTATCTCTTTGGGCATGAGCCTAAATTCTCCCTTCCGCATCTACGAAGGATTAGAATAATGTATTGTAGGGAAATGGTGGGGATAACAGTGGCAGCTACATCACCACCACCGTATGCACCCCCAGCCTTCCCTAGTCTAGAAGAGATAAAAGTTGAGAGGTGTGGTAAAATGAAGAGAGTGGTGGAATCTGAGTGGCTGTCCCACTTCCCTAATCTGAGAAGACTTAGCGTATTCTATTATGAGAACATGGAGGAGATAATCAGAGGTCTTTCCTCATACATCTCAGTTGAAGAGATTTCCTCGGAACGGCTTTTGGTAGAAGGATGCCATGAGTTGCCACTCCATTTTCAAAATCTTCAAACTATCCAAGTCATTGGCTATGAAGGAATGGCGGAGATGATAAGTGGAGTGGGACAAGGGAGCATGACGACTCCTATAAACAACACCCCTTCATCCTCCCAGTCTTCAATTTCTCTCCCAAAGCTGAATTACTTGTGTCTATACAATCTACCCCAATTGAAGAGCATGTGTGAAGTCCCAATAACTCGCAATTCCATGGAATATTTGGAGGTGTACGGATGCCCAAAACTAAACAGGATTCCTTTGGAGCTGCAATTTCGTGATATTAAGGACCTTCCACATATTGTGGTGGAAGGTGAGGAAAAGTGGAAGACGCTAATATGGGATCATCCCGATGCTCAAGTTAATCTTCAATCTCATCTCGTTTTCAAGGGCAATTGCTGTATTTTAGAAGGCTGGCGCAATGCACGTGAGTTATCAATATAATTTCCTTCATTCTCGATAGAAATTGAAAAATATCGAAGGAATTATAAATTGTATTGCTATATATTTTATACATGTACATAAGCCTATTTATAATAGAACAAGATAAAATAGGAAAAAAATATGCAAGATTACATTTTCCTATTTTATTGTGTGAAATAGTACTCTTATGGATTGATTGCTTTAATTAGTCCGTAATCGGAATTAGACTTAGAATCAAATCAAATCGTATCTCCAACAATTCCTTTAAATTCGTTACGAAGATGATGTTGCCCTTCTTGTTATAGTCATGTAGCTATAGAGACTAGGATAAGAACTAGAGGTGACACAATCCATTTATGAACTTATATTTATTTCAATGGGTCGTTAATGGATCAAGCCTTATTTCTCAAAGCACCTAAAAATAAAAAGATTGAGATATATGAGTTTTAAATGAATCTAATCTGCATCCATTTAAGACCTATTTATCAACCCATTACAAATGAACCCATTTACAGGGATACAAAGAATATTACTCTCCCTCTTCGTTCTCTTCATTTTCTCGCTTAACCTCATCTTCTTCTCCTCCTTCTCCTTCCGCCGTCAGCCGCCGCCGACGCTGCCGCCGCCGCCGACGCCGCTGACGCCATCGCTGCCGATACCGCTGCCGCCGCCTCCGCCACTGCTGCCATCGCCGCCGCCACCGCCGCGGCCTCCGCCGCCGCCGCCGCCACCACCGCCACCGTCGCCGCCGCCCTCGTCGACGCCAGCAGCTTCGACATCGCCGATGCCCTCGACGCGCCGCCGCCGCCGCCGCCGCCGCCACCGCCGCCGCCGCGATTGCCACCGCCAAGGCCGCCTCCGCCACCGCCATCACTGCCGACGACGTTGCCGCCACCACCAGCCTCAAAACCATGGCCACCCTAAACTCTGCTGTGAGTTGCTAATCCTTCTCTTTATCCTCCCCCCTTCCCCCTCCTTTCTTTTGGGTTCTCGTTCTGGTCTCGTGTCGTCGCGAAATTCAAGTTATCGGTGTCCTTGGAGCGGTCGTTTTCCTGGTCTTTGTCTAGGTGCTGATTTTTCGGGTGGTCTGGTTACTGAATTTTTTTATGGTGGGCCGCCACCGAATTGCTGTGGCTCGAGGGTTAGAATGTGGACGGTTGGATTTCCGTTTTGGTAAACTGCTAAAGGAGCATATTGCCCATATACGATTGCTTCTGGCTTTTTTTTCCTCTAGTTATAGGCATTTGTAAGTTGATTTTTAAGCGTAGTAATGGTGCATTATAGACTTCTGAGCACAATTATAGTTGCTCGGGGTACTCTTTTGACTGTTCGCTTTTACCTGGTTCAAATGTCTTAATTTATTGGATGGAACATGTGCGGATTGAATTGCTGCCTTGTTTCTGCAGGCAGAGGCAAGACGATAAGTGGGAACATGATCTTTACGAGAATGAAGAACCTCAGATTTCAAGTATGGTAGAAGATCATATCAGTCCGGAAAAATGTCTTTCTACTATTATTCTATTTAAAAATGGTCCTCTTATGATTCTGACTTTGTGGTACTCGCATGCGAAGATCGCAGGGTGTAGGGCCGTGCTCTGCGTTTGAAGCTCCAGAAGAAGGGTCTACAGCCAGCATCTCAAGGTGCAAAGGGGACTTTTTCCGGTGTGCGAGATCTTTGCGAAAAGCTTTCTGGCGTAATAAGTTACTAGCCAGTAAGTAATAACACAGCCAAACCAAAGTTGGCACCAGAGGCAACTAAACCTACTAGGAGAAGTGTTGTTGAAGCTTCTATGCCAAAGACCAAAAAAGCTGTTAACCCAGCTCCGAACAAGAAACAAAAGGTATCTTTTATAGTTTCTTGTAGAATCTCATGCTTAGTATTAAATGGGCTGTGAGGGCAGTTACCTTGCCTTATGTCTCAGGACAAGTTAGTCTGATTGTCACACTGCATGACAATAAAATTGGGGGGATTGTGCACATTTTTATGTTCTTAGAACGTTGACATGAAATTGCAGAGATGATGCTACATACATCATCTTATTTTGATTTGGGCTGAGTTAGACATGATTATCATTTATATTTGTATTGGATGGACCATTTCTCTCTCATTGCTGTCATTATCAGGACATTGGAGATTCAGTTTTCTTGACATCTAATTGAGTGTGATGGTGATTTAGAAATTAGGGAAGCATTGTTGTAGTTTTATATGCTTTCTCATTTAAGTTCCAGTTACATCGAGATTTAACCAGAAATAATTCAACTTGAATGGTTGCTTTACCCCGATGGAAGAGCTTTTGAGATAGAAACTTTCTGGATGATGAGTTATCAAGTCCTAGAGTTTCAGGATCAATATTTATGTCGGTGATCATACAATTCGATTTGTATTTTTGTCGGTGATCAATATTTATGTCCTAGAGGTTCGGGAATTACTGTTCTGTCGTTAGGATACCTAGTTGCATTTTCTTGTTTATTTGAGATTCTGAACTTTTAAAAATCTTGTTGGTCAATAAATTATGGTGCTAATGGTTTGGGTGTGTAATGCAGTCCAAGATGGTTGTTGAAACAAGAAGTAGCAAAAATTGTCAGATCTATTAACAAACAGTTGCGTGAGAAATCAATCAAAACTAAGGTGGTGCAGTTCTCCAGTCTTTTTAGACATTTTCCTTCCTAGTAAATTTTAATATATGCAATTGTTGCAGGTTGGCGCTTTTGCTGTCTTGAAAGAACTTGTGGTTGTATTGCCAGATTGTCTTGCTGACCACATTGGATCACTTATTCCTGGAATTGAAAAGGCACTAAGTGTATGTACATTGTCATTTTTCAAATGTTTTGTTAGAGTTTTTTGACTCCATGATGTAAATGATCTACCGATTATTTCTCTGGCTACTAACCATCATGTTTTTATATGTACCAGGACAAGTCATCTACATCAAATTTGAAAACTGAGGCTTTGATCTTTACAAGATTGGTGTTGACTTCACATTCGCCTTCCGTTTTCCATCCTTACATAAAGGTATAATTCCTACCTTTGCTGTTGTCTGCAAAATTAGGTATTACCAATGAGATTGTTAGGTGCAGAGGGCTTTCTTTTTTTAATGTGTATGCTTTGTTGTCCTTAACAGTCTGATGGCTCTTGCATTGTAAGATGAAAGCACCTCTTAGCACATGAGCGACAGTATCTATTGCTATGATATGTCAACTATATAGAGGTACCACACTCAGTTGCTCATCTAGCATTCGCGACAGTATCTATTGCTGTGATATGTTAAATATATAGAGGTACCACATTCAGTTGCTCATCTAGCATTCGCTATTCTCAAGACCGTTTCTGTATTAATGTCTTTTTTCAACTTCTTGCTGCTTGAGCATAGTTTTGTTGTATCGTTAACTTTGGATGTGCATTTTGTCATGCTCTGATGGGATTTTATCTGCTTAAAAGATACATAATTTTTTTGGAAGAAAGAAAAAGAAAAAATAATTTTTTTTGAAAAATTATAAAACATTGAAAAATTATTGATTGGATTTGTATTGCTTGGAAGTTTTTTAGTAATATAATATTTTAAAAAAAAAACATAAGAATAAGTTTTCCTAAATTTGGTTAAATATGAAAATGTTTTATTAATATGGGTCGGGTCGGGTATGGGTCGACAAATTTACATTAGGCAGAAATGGGTCATAAATGGGTTAATGGGTCAATTTGGATCGGACCATTAATGACCTAACACAAACCCGACCCGACCCCAACCCGGCCGACCCACCCGTTTAACGGCTCTAATCAGAACTAGAGTCGTGCCAGCTCTAACACTAGCTTTTGCCCTGAATCCCCCCAATGCTGGTTTCGAAGAAGTCCAATGAAAGGCCTTCGACTGCTATTTTAATTACTCGAGCATGCTTTCCTGCAAACTCAAGTTGCCATATGAATTACTTTCTTGTATGTCGTACTAGCAGAAGTACTTCACAAGGCAAAGAAGCTTAGAGATGCCTGGCAGGTGAAGCTGGACTTGGGCGAAGGCATGCCGGAAGTATGGCCCAGAAGAATCGTGTGCTGCATCCTGTGAGGAGATCTTGGGCAGCTCGGCAGCAGCGGCTACGGCAAATTTTAGTCTTAGTAGAAAATTGAAGGATTGAAATTTGCTTTGCCTTCACAAGCATCGCGAGCTTACAACTCCGATCCATAATTCAATAGATTGGATATGGCATTTTGTGTTACAAGTATGGTTTTCAGAGATTCACGTGTGTTGACGTTGAGTCTTGAGTTTGTACTACGTTTCTTAATTCTCTGTCTGCGACTCCATGAGCAAGCTTCACGTTGTTTCTCTTCCATTTGTTAATGATGTGTGTGTTTGTAATTCGGGCCTTGTTCAAACTTGGATTGTTGCGGTTCACTGATATGAAAACACACTCGCAATTGCCCTGTAGTTGAAAACAAATCGAAATCTCTTAGATAAATCTGTGATACTTGTAAGTGTTATAGGTCAAGAGAGTTTATCTGTGATACTTGTAAGTGTTATAGGTCAAGAGAGAGTTTAGCGCCTAACGTGTTTGATGAAATTCTTAAGCTAGTAGCGTACTTGACTATTGATTATTTGTTCATAGCATATGTGCTTGGTTGTTGTCGATGATTGATTTGCATTCATAATCCACGTGGTATCGCTGCTTTATTTTAGTTTGGATTATTTCTTATTCAACCATAAGACTTTGCACAGATCAAGGTTGCTTTGTTTTTTTAAGCCATTTTTCTGGATCTGGAAGTGGGTTCTGAGATGATGGTTAGTATAGGGAGACAATATTGCTTTGACTCTGTCCTGGGTTAATTGGACTCTGCAGTTGAAAGAAGATGACTAGAGCTGGAAAATGAAATTTGTTTCCACTTTGTTGTCATTGCCCGTGGAGCGTTTATGAAAATTTCTCAAAGGAATTTGACTTGAAAGTTTGAAAATTTCAGCATATATAGTTCAAGTCAATTGTGTAAATTTGAATGTTCATAAAGCCTCGCTATTTCAACACCTAGAATTTTTTATGCTTTGCACTGTCCAAGATATTGGTTAGTTTGGGTCCAAGTACTTGCTTGTCTTATGCATGCAACCGTATTCGTATGAAGAGCAATCTATAGTGTGATTTTGTTTATCAGTAAGTTTACGATCTAAAACCCATATTTAACCCAAAACCAGCCTGAACCTGTTTCGTATTTGTATATGGCATGGGCCAAACTTTCACCATTGCCTTCACGGCCCTGTGCTTAGCCCTGTTGATATTTCAGAATCAGTTGCATTGGTTGTGAGACTTGTGATTTTGGTTCAATTAAGCCCTATCGAGAGGGTTCAATGCCTATAATGTGTTTGATGAAATTCCTAAGTCAGCAGCGTGCTTGGCTGTTGATAGTTTGTTCATAACATGTGTGGTCAGTTGTTGTTGATGATCGATATGTATTCATAATCCATTGTGGTATCGTTGTTGCTTTATTTTAGTTTGGATTATTTCTTATTCAATCGTGAGAATTCCACATATCAATCTTGCTGTGTCTTTTTTAAGCCATTTTTCTGGGTTTGGAAGGTGGGTTCTTAGATGATGGCTAGTATAGGAAGACAATATTGCTTTTTGACTGTGTCTTGGTTAATTTGACTTTGCAGTTTAAAGAAGATGACTAGAGCTGAAAAATGAAATTTGTTTCAACTTTGTCGTTATTGCCCGCTAAGTGTTCGTGAAAATTTCTCAAAGGAGTTTGACTTGAGAATTTCAGCATGGATAGATTAAAATTGGTTCCGTAAATTAGAATATTCATAAATCCTCCCTATTTCAACATTTAGAATATATTTGATACTTAGCACTATCCAAGATATTGGTTAGTTTGGGTCCAAATACTTGATTGTCTTATGCACGCAACCATATCCATATGGAGAGCAATCTATGGTGCAATTTTATTTATTAGTAAGTTTACAGCCCAAAACCCATCTTTATTTAACTCAAAATTGAAGTTCGAACATGTTTTACGATTTATACATGGCTTGAGCTAAACTTTCACCATCACCTTCATGCTCCTATTTATAACTTGATACTGAAAACTCCCTTACTAACTCAACGAGCCAATCATTGGAGTTGCTCTTTCTTCAAAGGCAATAATTTAAGGAGAAAAAATGCTAAAAAAAAGAAAATGAATCTCAGTTTGGTCGAGTATGGATTGGATATTGGTCGAGTCGGGTTAGATAGAGAAATCTACATTGCAATTATATGATAATTTGGATCGGAGCATTTATGACCCAATCCAAATCCATCTAACTCACTATTTGACAAACCTACACATACACTGCAGGCAACAGGCAGGGTGGGGTGGAGCTAGCATTAGCCCTACTCCATCCCATGAATCCATCCTGTTTTCGTAGTTTTCATTGTATGTAAAAAAAAAAAAAAACAAATATAGATATTAGAAGCACTTTTAAGAACAATCTCTTCTTCTTACAAGCCTTGCTTTATGGGAGACGCAAGATTGAAAGTTTTCTAGATAAGCAACGGGAGACAATTGTTTCCCTTGTATTCCGCCTTCAAATTGATTCACATCCACAATTTTGTGATATTTAGATTTTGTTTGACTCAATAAAATCTGTTTATTCTTTTTCAAAACCTACCCATGAAGCCGTTTCTTATTATTTCTCTATCTTTTTACATAATTATTGTAATAATAATAATGAAAATGGCAAATATAATAATAAACGAATGCCAAATATAATGCGGTGCTACACAAGGATTCGTTGTTATCGGACCTGAGCAAGTCCTTAAACTGCTCATGAAAGTAAAGGCGGGAGAACTGTCCTGGGGTGGGTGACCCCGTACTTGCTTCCCCAGCTTCCTCTACCGGCTGGATAACAATAGGTAGAGGAACAAGGGAGACCATAGCTAGTGGGGTAACACTAGGTCTGGTCACACAGACGGTGGTCTGGATGCTAACCTCATTAAATGGAGAGGCTACCCAGGGACCATATGGTGGAGGTGAAAATCCTCTTGCAATTTGAGTTGACTTGAATGTCAAGTTCTACAACCGAACGCTCAACATTGTACCCCTGGTTGTAGTTCTGAGAGGAGAAAACTACCTCAGCCCCCCTCACAGGGAAGGGGGCGTGTTTTTCGTCCCATCATGTGCCCATACTTAGAACTTACGTGATTTGAGAGTACTATTACCGCAATAGCAGGTTTCAAGTGACTGTTACTATTAAAAAAAAAAAAATCCTGCGGTTTACACGACGACTCTTCTACAAATGTTACGTTTGAAACCCTTGCAAATTATAGGTCTTCACGCGCAGATTCACATATCATCTTTTTTTCATAAAATTTTCAAACTTTGAATAATTTTTTATACTCCGACTAAGAAAATAAAAAGATAATTACTTAGACACGATTTGTGCAATCTAATTATTCAAGTCAAACATATTTCCAATGTCCACGTCCCATCAACGCGATAATAATAACGAGATTTCTATCTGCATAATTTCAAAGATGTAAGAGCACGTTTAAATGAGTGTATCAAGTTGCAATTTCAATTGCAATAACATGTATAGATAGTGGACACAATAAATGTAATCTAGTGTTTGGACTCTCAAAGTAATTTCTATCATATAAATCTAAATATTCAAAAGCAAATTCCATGATCTCCTACCCTAATGATACTCCACGTGGGTATAGCAAGCAAAAAAATATCATTATTAAAAAGCTTTAAAAGAAAAAAATAATAATAATTGAGAGACCAGAGAACGACGGATGACCATGACGACCTAACTCGCGGGTAGAGGCAGTTGACACCGGTCATCATCACTCGCCCTCGTCGTGTTTGGGAATCAAGCTCTCTATTTGCATAATTTGAAAATAAATAAATAATGGACATACATTCAATGTCCACCTTTGTTCAACATGATAATAATGACAAATTTTCCATCTACATAGTTTGAAAGATCTCATGCTAATAATTAGGGAGAGCACGTTGAATTGAATGACCGTATCAAATTACAACTTCAATTGCAATAACATGCATTGATAGTGGACGCAATAAGTGCAATATGGTGTTTGGAATCTCAAAGCAATCCTCCATTTTTCATCATATAAAACTAATCTTCAAAATCAAATCCCATGATCGCCTAAATGATCCTCCACGTGGGGCATAGCAAGCAAAAAATATTATCATGAAAAGTTTTAAAAAGAAAAAAAAAAAAGAAAAAACAAATTAATAGAGAGACCGGAGAACGACAGATGACCATAATGACCCGACCCGGTCCCCGACTGAGGCAGTTGAAGCCGGTCATCATCACCCGCGCCCTCCTCGTCGCCGCGAATCTCTGTTCAGATCGACTCCCCGGCCCACTCTCGGTAACCATCACCCTCCGCGACACGCGCTCCCACGCCACCCCCTCCGAGCCGGTGGGGTAATCTTCGCCGTGCGTGCCCTCCACGCACTCCAAGCGCGAGTCACGCGGGGAGCTCCCCCACCCCGCGCCCGCGAGGGCAGGCGTGTAAATTCGCCGCGATGCCGTCGGACCGAAGAAGCCGAACACTTTAGAGTGTCCCAACAAAAAAGCACGCACTTTAAAGCATCGGGCCGTCGTTCCCTGCGCTCGAGCCCAGCTTGAACCCACTGCGACCGCCACGCGTCGAGCCGCAATTGGGAGGTTGCATGCGGAGGGCCCGCGGCTGAGGCCATCGAACGGCGGAGCTCGCCGGGCTTACCGTGGGCGCGGGGCCAGCTTAGGACCGCTCCTTTATTTATGATATTATTTTCAAAAATCTCAGCAGTTTTTTTGCTCCACCAGCTTCACTGAGAGAGAGAGAGAGAGAGAGGGGTTGATGCTGGAGCTAGATCGCAGCTTCCTTGATTTGCAAGCACAGCCCTGGTACATTCTCTCTCTCTTTCTGTGCCTGTGATTTGTATAAAACGTTCTCGTGTCGAAACGTGGGTTGTCGCGTCTTCTTGATCCTTGGTCGTGGCTTGTATTAGGAATGCTAGGCGGTGCGTTCCGGGGTAGCGCATTGGGCAGGTAAATTGCAGATCTGGCTTGCCCTCGAGCTACATTGGCGATTTCTCCCGTCTCGCGGTTTCTGGGTTGACTTGGTTTTGGTGGGTGCTCTGCTGAGCTCCATTTGGTGTGTCCTTGCCTTGTTTAGGGGCCAGTTGTCTGCTTCTTGTTTCTGGATCGCTTCGATGTTAGCCGGGAGATCACAGGACGGGCTGCGTTTGTTGATTGGTCTGGTTGTTTGAATTTTAAATGAGAAACTATGTTTGTAATTGATGGCTTGGGAGTAAAAAAAAAAATGGTCTTTCTGCGAAAGAATCGATGATCCTTGAAGGACGCGATGAGAAGGTTAGGTTGCCGTTATATGGATCCATTTTACAAGCGGTAGAGAGTCCAGAATGAATTGGTGTTGGTCATGGTGATGGGTGAAGATCTAGCATGTTCCCATCTTTTACTGTTGTATTGTCGAGCGTCGTGCGATATGTGGCCACTCAGTGAAGTCGACAAAGTGGTAATGAGCAAAGCTTCTGGTCAGGATTTGGGATTGTAGTGCTGACGGTCCTAGTAGGTCCCTGTTTCCCACGCTTGTTTAAATTTCTCGACCGTTACTCTTCAAGATGAGTAATTCGGTTTGTTCCGGTCGTCTTGTTCTGTGATGAGCAAAAACTTCAACTCCAGCTGGAACTTTTTCCTTCATCGGAGCCTAAGCTGTCTTGCTTCGGACTGTGCAGCAGCTGAGGTTCAGGTCATTGCCGCATCGATTCCATTCCTTGCTCGATTATTTGTAGGTCTCCTTGCTCTCGCCTCGGAGATCAGAGTCACATTGCTGCCCGATTTAGGAGCTGGATTCGCACTAGACTTAACAGGGATGGACAGCCTTCTCGGGGGGCTTCGCAGATTCCTCCTTTCCCAGAGAGATCAAGAATGCCCATGCCTTTTACTCACCGAAGGTGAGGGTCTCGTCCTAAACACAGCACAATTGCTGCGGCATCACTAAGCAGTTTACATAGATGGAGCGCACTTCTAATGCAGCTATAGTAGTAATAAAATACCTTAATCAGCATTACATGAACCAGTCAAGATTTCTAGTAAACACAAGAGAGTTGATGATCAAGTATCAAGTAAGTCTACAAACCGACTCATTAAATGCTTAACCAGCACATTAAACGCCCAAAAAAATCACGAGACAAGTCGTCAGGCAAGATTAAATTGTAACATCTCATGCAAGATACTCTCCCGCGCTTTCAATCTGTTTAATCTAACATGGTAAATCAAAAACCCTCCTCCATCATCGCGACATGCACAAGAGCAATTCCCGAACATGCCACAACATACACATCCAGCACTCCATTCGCAAATGAGGTAACACAAAGATCAAATTATCTGCCCTTGCACAAACCGACACAAATTGTACATCCTAACCGAAATAAGCAAAAGCAAACGATAGCTTGATCTTCGCACGTGATGATCGCGCGCTCGACTCGGTCCGATTCTCGAAAATCACTCACTCGCTCACACGTACACACGGAAACCCTAAACTACCGGCTGAGGAACAGAAAAACCGTAAAAGCCGCGAACAGGCAAAGGAGAGGAGATCGAGGCGAAACCAACCTCCGAGACGAAGAAGAGCTCGGCGCCGCCTCCTGCTTCTCCTCCTTCCGCTTCGCCGCCGATCGCAGCAGCTTCGGCTTCCCTGAAGAAGAAGAAACTCGCCACCATCACCAAACGACGCAAGAAGGGGGGAAAAAAAACAAAAACAAAAAGGGGACCGCCGAGAAACGCCGCGACAATTCGACTTCACCGCCGTCGCAACAACACGAGATAGAGAGAGGGAGATCACGGGAACCGGCGGACTGTTCCTTGGCAGCCTCTTCCATGTCTGACGTCTCCTCCCTTCTCGCCGGCAAGCCTCGGATCCGATCTTCTCCGCGTCTCTCTGCGCGTCTGTGTACTGCTTGGAAGGTTTCAACGAGCGGTTTCTCATACAACTCGCTCCAGAACTACCCAAACGAGAAGGGGGAAAAGAGAGCGATTAAATTAATATTTTAAAAAAATTAAATTAATAGAAATAGCGAGAGGAAAACGTTCTTTTCTATTTTCGGGCGGGAAATTTTCGGCCTCCCTCTACAAACCGCTTCGGACGCCCATGACGTGAGCTCGCCCGCTCTTGCCCTCCCCGGCCAATCCGCTGCCGACACGTGTGGAGTAAGACGAGGTGGATCTTGACGGCGTGAGGACGAGATTAACGGATAAATCTTTGGACCGCTGGAGCTTGAATGGGGCCCAAGTGCCGTTTCAGCCGCGGGCCCAGGAAGAGGAAAAAACTCCGCGAAAATTCGAAATTCGAAATTCGAAACGTACGGCCATTGGGGACTTTTTCTTCTCCATGGGTTGGTCAGACAGACGTTGGATTGGAACTAGGGTTCGGACTTGTCTAGGCCCATTCTGGCCCGTGATGTCTCCACGTGTCGGCAAACAGGACAACCGGGGACAGGCAAGGGACGCGACATATACAGGCCCCGTGGTACATCGTCTTGACCAGGCAAATTTTCCTCCAAAGCCTAGTGAAAACTGGGAGGGCTGTACTGGTGCCGTCAAAATGGTTCACGGACTCATGTTTTCGTTCAAAGTTATAGAAGAGGGTAGTAAATGGGTTAGTTTAAAATCAAGATATGGGTTATGATGCGTTCTAAATTAAAAAGCTTATAATAAATGGGTTTTAAAATAAATCCATTTAGATTACATTTGGTTTAGTTTTATCGAGAGATTTTGGGGAAATGCAAATGAGTTTGCTTAGAGGGTCTTTAGTAAATGCAAAGATTAATTGATAAATTATATTTTGAGAAACAACTTTTAAAAAAAAAGTCCATCTAGTACAAACGCATTTGAAAAGTCCCTTAGGGTGATTAATTTAAGTTTTCTAATTTTTATTTTGTTTAAAATTGAAAATTTTAATGCTTACAAGTTTTTCAATATAAATATTGATGACAACATTAAATACATGTAGTAACAAATTTATAAATGAAAAAGTAAAATTTCTTGTTTTTCTAAAAGAATTCAAATGGAAAATACATCAAAATGGACTCTTTATCTATAGTACTTTCTTACAATAAACATGGTCACATAGGCCTAGATGAAAGAAAATCATTATCCTTAAAAATTACAAATATCCTTAAATATAATGTCCGCAAGTTTTTCAATTTAAATATTGACAGCAGTGTTAAAGATATGTACTAACAAATTTATAAATAAAAAATTATTTTTTTTTTGCTAAAAAATTTTCACATGGAAAAATTTCACATCAAAATGGACTTTTTCTCAAGAGTACTTTCATTACAATAAACGTGATAACATATGCCTAAATATTCTTAAAAATTACGAATATCCTTAAATATTACCTAAACTTATAGGTATCTGATTACATAAACACGCCATGTTAAAAGTTGCATCATCATTTGAAGTATTACCCTCCTCATTTACATAATCGAAATCCATTGTATATAAAATATGATTCCAATCTACACTTGCAAATTGTGTATCATTTACGATATTTCTTCATATATAATTGTCACCATCATTATTTTCACTTTTTTAATATAGATAACTTGGCATACTCTTTAAAATCTTCCACTTCTTTTTTAATATGTCAAAGGTTTGCTCAATTTTTTATCATAATGAGGAATATGCACAACTTAACACTTCTTTATAACTTGTAGGTGCAAGACCTCGTTGAAACTCGAGCAAATGATATCTAATTTCTTTGTATAGCCCAAATAACCCATTAAATTTGGATATTCAACATCTACTATCTAGTATTTACTTACACAAAAATACTACAAATTTAATCAATATATACCACATACATATATTAATGTATAAAAACCATTAATTAACAAACTTGTTAGAGGATAAGAAAATTGTAAATCACATCTCCCAACTGATAAACAATTGCAGAATGGGCGGTAGCATAGAGTTGCAAATATTCATCTTCATCCTTTTTAGTGTTTTCCCTTTTAGAAAAATTATTCATAACTACTTAAAGTAACAAAATAGAATTAAAATAAGAGAGGTAACAAATTATCTAGATCATCCATCGACAAAACACTTATAAACTATCATATATATGCAAACTCCACCTAATAAAGAGAACACCAGCTAAAAACAAGTCTCATAATAGAATATAAAAGAAATGAGTGAGTGATAACTTAAAATAGAATATCAATTAGAAAAAGTTTCACAATACAACAAAAACATGTCTCGCCAAATAGCATGAATAAGTAGTGCAAAAAAGTGTCTTATTGCATCAACGTAGCATATGAAAAAGTTCAAAGAAGTAGCTAACATACTAGTGATGACTATGCTTTTTGAACTTATACCTAGTCCACGCAACTTTTTCCTAATTGCCATCCAAGTTCATGAAGATTTGCTTATTATCCTTTTTCTTTTGGCAAAATGATCTAGTTCAAAAAATATATAACTATGGGTCTTGTGTAATCTCAAGTATGGCTCTCGACATCTGTATAATTTCCTCATAAGGATCAAACTTGCTTGCATGGTTTGTGACATCATCCCTACTTTCAATAATTGAACAAATTCTATCCATTTGCATTGTTAGCTTAGCAACCATAGTCAATTTCTTTTGGTTCTTTTAAAAGCTTGCCTCATTGAACTCTGTGTCACTCTTTTATGGCTTTGAGGTTATTTAATAATCTCTTCACACAGATTACACTCTATTTCATTAGTAGATCCTGCACAATCACCAATATAAAGTTATGTGGTCATAACATCCTTATCAACACGTAAATCTTGTGCAGGGTTTCATCTAATACTTCCAGTAGCAACTGTATCTCTAAACATTTTATCCAACAAAACTTCAAGATCCGGATATATGCATTTCATTCTAAAAACTTTATTCTTAGGATTTTCCTGTTATAATAAACATGTTTGTGAATTGTATCATAAAAGATGAACTTAAAGAAAAGTAACAAAAGAAGAGAAAAAAACCTAAATTTTCCTCTCTCTCACCATTCATCACTTAAATCAATAGTTTTCTTAATTGGATTCCATCCTAATTGAGACATCAGGAATTTTCATAATAATATTTGTGCGACATTCCAAATTTTCTATGTCCAATAATAAAATTTAGGTTATGAAGCTAAGTATTATTTAGCATGGAATTTGGGTTGGCATGTAAAAAATCTTAGTGGGATTATTAATTTTACAAGGTTTAGAAAACGTGGAGGATAATTTCTTGTGACTGTGATCATCCCAAGTCCAATGTGTTGGACTTAAATAGTTAAACTAATAGATGTTGACATATACATTGATGGTGTAGAGTTACGTTAATTAATTTACTACTATCTTAGTTATTGATGGGGATGGACATTATTCGAATTATATGTTTCATGATTACTAAGTTTTAAATTTACTAAATCCATTTCGGTATGGTTTATCAATAATTTTGGTGAATTTGAGATGTCAAGGGCTACATTATTCAATTTATTTTAACCTAAGTTAATCTTAGGATTTTCCTGCTATAATAAACATGTTTGTGAATTGTATCATAAAAGATGAACTTAAAGAAAAGTAACAAAAGGAGAGAAAAAAACCTAAATTTTCCTATCAAATCAATGGTTTTCTTAATTGGATCCCATCCTAATTGGGACATTTGGAATTTTCATAATAATATTTGTGCGACATTCTGAATTTTCTATGTCCGATAATAAAATTTAGGTTATGAAGCTAAGTATTATTTAGCATGGAACTTGGGTTGGCATGTAAAAAATCTTAGTGGGATTATTAATTTTACAAGGTTTAGGAAACACGAAGGATAATTTCTTGCGACTGTGATCATCCCAAGTCCAACGTGTTGGACTTAAATAGTTAAACTAATAGATGTTGACATATACATTGATGGTGTAGAGTTACGTTAATTAATTTACTACTATCTTAGTTATTGATGGGGATGGACATTATTTTTGGTTGTTCAAGTTTTGTCAAGGTAAGTGAAAACTCTAAACATTAAGATAGCTTAATTTATTTAGTACTCTTGACTTGATTGGTTGATGTTTAGAAATATTAGTTAAGATAAGTGTGAGCAACTCCCGATACTAGTGTGTTAGGATATTTTGTCGGCTTGTATTAATGAGTTCTTTCAAGTTTTAGATGCGTTTGATTGATTTCCTTAAGGTGTGGTTGCATGTTGTGTGTGAAAATTAAAAAATTGGGCTTGAAAGTATTAATTTCGCCTTTTTGGTACTTACCAAGTATGCCCGCATACTTCTCATATTCCCCATATATTCACCTTTTGTTAGCCGCTACTAATATTCACCTTAGAATTACTAGCTGCTGCTCATATTCAGCCGCTAATATTTACCTTATTATTAGTGGCGCTACTCATATTCACCTTATACTCACTTATTGCAACTTATTACCACTTAAATATGATAACAAATTGTCTGTACTTACCTGTTAAGTATCACTACATATTGCTCATATCTATTTTCTAAGTATGACCACTTACTGCTCATATTCATTTTTCAAGAATAATCACTTACCAAGTATACCCATTTGTTGAGTATATCCACTTGCTATTTGCCAAGTGTACCCCCTTAATGAGTATGCCCATTTGTTGATTTGCTAAATGTGTTAACGTTGCTTGCATGAGAAATGAAAGGAGGTAACTATGTCGATATTATGTGATCCCTAAATAGGGCAAGGTAATGATATGCATGAAAAGACGTTTGCATTGGATGTTGATTATTAAAATGAATATTGATTTTGTTGTTGATACAAGGAAGATCTTATGATTATAATGTTAGCATATGCACTCTTGCTATGTGATTAAATGAAACTCGGCTCTTCTTGAGTCTCAACTGTCCCTCTCGGCTCTCATCTCTCGCATCGACTCTCAGTCTTTAGTGAGTTTTTTGCATCTACCTTTTGTTGTCTTCAGTCTTGCTTGAGTGATTTTGTCCACCAATAGATTGGCTTAGCTTCTTTGGGGTGATTCCAATTGTTTAGTGAGATGATCATTTGTGGGGGTAAATTTGGGGATGATTTTTTTTTGGGGGGTTGGACGTGTGCTTTGTAGTCAAGGTTTAGTTTTTGAATGATGCATAGGTGAGCCACGTTTGTTGTTCTTGTGTCTTTCTCACCTTTTGTTGGATAGATTTTTGTACGGAGTTTAGAAGAAGAAGAAGAAGAAGAAGAAGAAGAAGAAGAAGAAAGAGTTAGATTTTTTGTAAGGACATGTTTTTTGTATCTTGTATATTTGAGCAAAGATAACAAGCATGAGCTGTTGCTCAAGTTCTACTTGATTGAAGAAGAAGAAGTAGTAGTAGATTCTTCTTTTGGTTGTTTCATAATACAAGCAATGGAGGAAAGCTAGTTCTATAGAATAAGTTTTGCTTTTCCATTTGAAGCTCCTGACTGGAAGAACTCATTAATCTCCTCCACTCTTCACACCTATGTGTTAGTTCTACAAAGTGAGTTTGGCTTCTCCATTTGAATGTGGGTTCATATTCTCTCAAATTTTGTCAACTATTAGTGCTTGGGTTTACAATGTTAATGTTCGGTCTAAGGAGACTTCCCTACTGATTAAATTTCTTAAGTTTCCTTTTATGTTGAGTACAACATTTACCTGCAACTTATCTGTTGTGCTTGTTTTACCTATGCTTTTAGCTTGAAGAAAAGCTTAATTTGGTGGGTGTTTAGATTTGATGGCTCCAATCTATGTTTTACTTGATTTAGGTGATCTATTCAAATGTCAATGGAAGTGGACAAATCAAATGATGCTATAAATCCAGTAATTGACTCACACAAGATTGTCCGTTGTGGCGACTCCTTTAGTTTCCTCTTTCCCTACCTATTCAAAGAGGCGGGAAGCATAATGAAGTGATGTTGATCAAGGGACTTATAAGATGCTATACCACCGTCTTTAAAGGTTCTTGTGCAGTCACTAAACTTAGATGCATAAAGACTATCTTCATTAGCCCCGCGTACCAATGACACAAAAATTCGTTAATCTAGGAGTAGTAACAGCCAACTCAACTCTACAAACTATCCAAGAGATGTGGTTTTAATCACCTTCAGCATGTATTATGTGATGTTCAAAACTACTTTTTTTGGTTAGCAACATTTCAAAATCCATCCCGAACTAATTAAAAGAAAACCTCTATTCCGACTCTTACAAAATGCTAACTTGGAATCTACGCCATGTGAAAATATTCACGGTGGACAAGTCGTTGATGCGCAAATTCCACCATCATGCTTATTCCAAAGAATCTATTAAACTTCTCATGACTAAATTTCATAGTGGGAGACAAACCGGGATGACAAAGTTATCATCTTAGGACAATCCACCAATGAATGTGAAAATCTGAACTGTTGGACTTTCAATCACGACATTTCTTGCAAGCCAATTCACTTCAGCTCAAGAGTTGCATGCAACTAAACCGCATGCAAGTCTGAAGCACACCTCGAACAAACATCTCCTGAAACGACCTACTTAGCTCAAAACTCGAGTCCCACTCCTATACAAAAGTTTGTTCTTATGGACCAGAAAAAGTGACTAGTTCCATTGGAACCTAATCAATTGGTCCAGTTCTATTCCCAATCCCAAAAACTGAGAATCGATTCTCTCGAATTAGGAATTGGTCACCCCTACCACGACCTCGATTGTCTTGTTCCTCACTGACTTCGAATTGATAATCATATCTCAAGGCTCCTCATGTATTCAATCTGCATCTAAGACCTTGACAATATCTTATCAATACTTTTGTCAATCAGTGCTAATCACTTATCATTGTATATCAACAACTGATTGAGGGTGAATATTGACGTGTACTAATAATTGTCAACAATGCGTCGATATCCATGCATTAGTCACATGCTCATCCATGCTGAAGACTTCATCATTTTTTTTTGGGTTAATACCTTAAAAAACCCCAAACTGGTACATCTGTGACAAATTTACCCCAAACTATTTTTTTGACCACAAAAAACCCCAAACTGGTACACCTATGACAGATCTACCCTCCGTTAGTTTGGTTAGATTTTACCGTTAACTTTGATGACGTGTTGCTCACGTGGAAATAACTTAATTTTTTTCAAAATAAAATAATAATAACTTTGTAACAGTAAAGGGAAAAACAAAAAGATATCTTAAAAAGCCCTAATAAATTATCATTTCTCACGCCTTCTTCACGCACCTCACGTTCTCTCTTCTCTCTTTGTTATAACACAAAAAAAACCCTAACAACAAAATCAATTCAGTTCATCTTTCTCGACAAACGCTCTTCTTTCCCGAGGTGATTTACAGGGCGTGGCTCCGGTTGAAGTTCGACGAGTTCGTCCGGTCGCTCATCGGGGTCGCGGTGTCGGCGCAGGCCGAGGAGACTCTCAAAGTGAGTGAATTGCTCTCGGGCGTGGAAAGTTTAAGTTTTTAAGTAGGAGTGCCTTTGGTTTATCCTGTGATTGGTGAGTGGAATTGTGGTGTTCTGTCATTTGAGGACTAATGTGGCGGATTTGCACTTGAGTGGTTTCATGTTATCAAGGTAGGAAAACAAGAGCTCTCTATTCCACGTCGCGTACATCACATGCTCGTTGAAAAGCCGGAACCAAAATCACTTATGTTTATCACTGATTTCAGGTGTACTTTGAGTGTGATTCTACATGTCTCATGAGATTTCATAAATATGCTTAGTCCCTAAAGAGCACGTACATTTGAATATTATAATATTATGCCAACTTTAGTACGTGGATAATATACATATCTACGTGATAATTTTGATTAAGGTTTCAAGGTTCGATTTTTGCAGCGAAACAAGTTATATTCTGTATCTCAATCATACTCGAATAGAATATAAGGCAGCTTTTCTCTAGTCCTCCTAGTCCGGGCGACTCGCACGGCCGAGCTTTGCCCCGTACACGAACCAGGTAATCCTCGGGATCATCATAATCATTAATTGATATTAAAGAAGCTGATATGATAGTCACGATACAATGACAAGCTTTTTTTCCTTTTGTGAACTCTTTGGTCATTGAAATTATACAGGGCACACACTTATATGTACCCATATATTATTTGGAATAGTGATCATCTCATCTTTGCTAGTTATTTGTGAGATGTTTTTATAAACTAATTGGTTTGTTTGTTGTTCCCTTGCAGATGTTTAACGAATTTACAATTGCACTTCACCTAGGTGGAGTTATGGAGTTTGGAGACATCACAAAGTACACAGGCTACCATGTAGAATATCTCCATCGTTGTAAGTCGATGGTGGTGAACTATAATGCAATTGTTAAGGCTGTTCTTGATCTAGGATACTCAGTTAAAAAGTTGTGGTACGCGACTCCTGGGGATTCCTTGAAAAGTGGTCTTGTGCAGATTGTTGGTGATGATCAAGTGTTAGAATTGGTGGGTCTAGGATCAAGTTTTGGTGTTATTGAAGTATATATTGAAGGAGCTACTCTTGGTGATGATAGTGGTTCTTCTACTAGTGGTCATAATAGTGAGAGTGATAGCTATAAAGAAAGTGAACCAGAGCAAGATCCTGGTACATTATCTTTAAGTGATGATGACTACATTCTCGGTGGTGGTAACGAGGATTTCTTTATTGCTAGGCAAATAAGAAGAGAGGCTGATGCTACTGCTGCTATTACTAATACAGTTGTTGTTAACATTCCTGAAAATGAGGATGGCGGTGAAAATGATGGAGACACCGATCTAGAAGAAGGAGATGAGAATTTGAGCCCTCCCAACTCTGATGGAGATGAAGAAGTCTGTGACCAAAGAAGATCAAAAACCATTAGATATGACCCCAAATCTGATCATAAAGACATACAATTTAAAGTAGGAATGAGATTTGCCTCACGTGCTCAATTCAAGAAAGCTGTGCAACTTTACGCAATCATAAATGGATTTAACATTGGATGGAAGAAGAGTGAAGCAAAAAAAAATGGATGGTAGGTGTGAGAGTGGTGTGAATGGAGAGTTTATGCTAGTTGGATGCAGAGTGAGAAGACCTTCATCATAAAGACCGTTGGAAAAGAACATACTTGCCCTAGGAGCATGAGAAATAAGAATGCATCATATATATGGCTTGCGGAGCAGTTTTTGCCTAAAATTAGAGCTAACTTGAAGTATACAACATCACAAATGCAGGCAGATGCAATGGAGATGTGGGCATTGACACTAAATAGGAGGATTTGTTATAGAGTGATTACTAGAGCTGTTGAGATCATTAGAGGTCCATTTGTCGAGCAATACAAGTTGCTGCACTCTTATAAGGTTGAGTTGATTCGATGTAGTCCTAATAGCACATTTGACTTGGAAGTTGGACAATATAATAAGTTCAAAAGATTCTATGTGTGCTTCAAAGAATTGAAAGAGGGTTTTCTAGCAGGCTGTAGACGAGTAATTGGATTGGATGGATGCTTTACAAAGACTTTAGTTAGGGGGATGTTACTTTGTGCTATTGGTAGAGATGGAAACAACCAAATGTTTCCAATTGCATGGGCTGTTGTTGAAGCTGAGACTGAAGAATCTTGGACTTGGTTCCTCGAGCTACTAGTGAAAGACTTGAATGTGGGACAAGGTCTTGGCTGGACCTTCATGAGCGATCAACAGAAGGTAAGATTGCGCACAAGCTTTGCTAATAAAAGTATTTGTTGTTTGTAGACTAACTTATTTGCATGTCAAATAACGTGTTGTGGGCCTGCTCAATGCAGTTTCTAAACTCTCTCCACGAGCGAGCATAGGAATTGTGCTCGGCACATTTATGCTAACTGGAAAAATTATACAAGGGAGAAACATTTAGGAATTGCTTTTGAGAGCTGCATATTCTACATATGAGGCTGATTTCAATATGGCAGTAAAAGAAATGAAGAAAGAGTCTGTTCATGCATATGAAGACTTTATGAGACAAGGTCCAGAACACTTTTGCAGGGCATTCATCAAGTGTGGACAAAATTGCAACGCTATCGAGAACAACTTGAGCGAAACGTTCAACGCATATATATGCAAAGAAAGGGAATTTCCCATTGTTGATATGTTAGAGGGCATAAGAAAATTACTTATGGTAAGAATGTATGAGAAAAGCCAATTGATGGTTGGTTCAAGAGATGAGATTTGTCCAAGAATCGATTGAAGATTGAGGAGGAAAAGATGAAGTCTAGGTTTTGCATTCCAAAGCCATCTACAGCTTCAGATTTGAAGTTGAAGTGAATGATGATACTTTTATGATTGATCTGAATAAGAAGACATGTACTTGTAGACAATTGGGATATATCGGGGATACCATGCAACCATGCTATCTCGTGCATCAACTTCATGAAGTGTAACTTAAATGATTATGTAGCTGATTATTTCAAGAAAGCTATGTACGAGCGTTGCTATCAATTTGCATTACCCACCTTGAATGGAAAGAAAATGTGGCCAGCGACTAGTGAAGAGCCTTTATTGCCTCCGCCATTCAGAAAGCTTCCAGGGAGGCCCAAGAAAGATAGGAAGAGACCCAATGGTGAGAAGAAAAAGGATGAGAAAAGAAAAAGAGTGAGGAAGCCAAGGGTCACCAACACTGATCCTACTAAAATATCAAAATCTGGTATTACCATGAAATGCTCCAATTGTCATGGTACTGGACACAACAAGACAACATGCCCCCAACCTCCAGCATCTATCCAGATTAAACTATCTGTAAGGAAATTTAAACATAAATGTGATACATTTTCCCTTAGAATACCTTATATATGTCTATTATACAGGGCAAAAGAGGTAGGCCAAGGAAGCATCCAAAGCAACTAACCATTGAAGGAGGGGCATCGAACAAACAAAGTGAAAGTACCTCAGCTAGATCTATAACAGGACAATCAAATATTGTCAATTCTGAGAAGAGAATGGTGAGGAGTCTACAAGTAGATTTCATATGGTTTTTGATAATACCAAAGTAAAATGTTAATATGGTTTGTCTTCTTATAGGTTTTGCAAGGATATGGATTTTACGTATTCGAAGCCACTGGAAACTCATATTTGAGAGTGAAGATTTTATTTTGTTAAGCATTTTTTAATCTAGTATGATTGGCATAATAAGATTATGTTTTTCCCTCAATTTTCAGATGCCTGGGAGTAACATAGTTCAAGAAATTCGTCAAGGTGGTGCAAATCATACGGTGGATCTTTCAAGCCAAGTTTCGGACCTCCTCAAACTGAACAATCTCAAAGTGAAGTAGGGCAATGAACCTGTAGGGAGAGTTGGATTTTGGGTGTAAAGCTTGTCCTGTAAAGCTTGTTTTGTAAAGCTTGCCCTGTAAAGCTTTGTTTTTTTTTTTTTGATAGTATTTGATATAGAACATGCTTTTGGACCTCTATCGTCCGGTGTGGATTTGCCTTTTTTGGCTAGTTGGTTGGTTCGTGTTTGGGGTAAAGGTTGCTTTGTAAAGCTTGTTCAAGTCTAGTGTGAAGGCTATTTTGTAAAGCTATTTCAAAGATATATTGATCTGTGGCTTTAGTTTCGTTCTCTCCATTTTGTGTAGTTGATGTTATTTGCATTTTAATGATGAATTTGGTTGATTGCATATGGGTTGTATGCTGAAAGGGTCTCTCTCTCTCTCTCTATGCCTATTCTGATGAAAAGTATATTGCTTCTAGCTCATTATGAATAGCACTTCTTTTGTATATGTACGCAAGCAATCTAGTTAATGGGCATCCTCTCGGCACAAGAATGAAGTGCACATTTGGTAGTCTTTGAATAGTTTTATAATAATGATTCCAATAAAAAGAAAAAAAAATCAAGTATTAATGATATGGACGCAATGTTAGAGTAATCCGGAAAATAAAATTGATTGGACATCACAACTCGATCAAATTTGGGAAAATTGAAAGAGGGTAAATGTGCCGCAAATATACCAGTTTGGGGTAAATTTGTCATAAATATACCAGTTTGGGGTAAATTTGTCATAAATATACCGGTTTGGGGTTTTTAAGGGTATTAAACTTATGAATTTCCACATGGCTTGCCACGTCAGCAGCCACGTCAGCAAAGTTAACGGCAAAATCGAACGGAAGCTAACGGAGGGTAGATTTGTCACACGTGTCTAGCCGGTTGGGGTTTTTGTGGTCAAAAAAATAGTTTGGAGTAAATTTGTCATAAGTGTACCAGTTTGGGATTTTTTAGGGTATTAACCCTTTTTTTTTTTGTGTAAACAGATTCGAATTTTTAGAGATTTCTTAATTCCCCCGGTGCGATTACTTCGACGGGAGTCTTGACAAAAGCCTCCCCTTCAGCCCGGATTTTCCTGCTTTTTTTTTGGCTTTTCACCCTCAAATCTTTGCTGAAAATGTAATGATGATGACTGTCTGCTGAAATTTCTCTGCTGTGTCCTTTTTGACCGAGTTGCTCTACTTTTTGTTTCCTTGCGTGTTTACCCTATGCTAATTTCCTTCGTTCACACACGCATGAATGACGTGTTGAAAGTGGCCTCAAGTCGACCATTTCGGTCATCCAGAAGCGGCAAGGACTTAGAAGTCGGAGAGCGGACCGCGTTCAAGGACTTGTATAAGAATTCCGGCTTAAACTCGCCTTGGAAAATTCAGGGTCACATTGTGTAATGGATTGGTTTGCAAGAATTCATAATCTTTTAAGAAAAGAAGTACAACATTGAACGCGAAGGAATGCAATAGAGATCGAGAATGCAGCATTATAATTGTATTTTTATCGGGAGTCAAATTATCAACGGATTAGATAGCTAATTTTCACAACAATGTGAATGAGAATGGGGCCTTTGAACGAAAACTATAGGTGTCGATAATAAGTTTCGTTAAATATTAGTAAGTTAACATATCTTTTTAAATCATTCCTTGGGTGAATTTTTTTTTTTCTTTTTTTATCAACGATCCAAACTGCATATCAAACCAGTCTTGCAAATTGTTAGATTGGGCCATAGAATTTCCTTATACATTGGCATTGTGATCTGACCTGTTTTGTTTTGATTTGGAAATGAAAAAGCCTTTTCCTTATGTGTATAAGTGATTAGTGCAGTTAAAGTTCTAATTTTGAGACAAGATTTATAAATAGTAAATAAGCAGCCTTGATTTTGAGGTTTTCTTAATTAATACAATGTAATGTAACCCATTCTTAGGGGGAAAAAAGACCAATTCTAGATATAAGAAAACTGGATATATATGTGTGTATTAAGATGGATGGAGCATACCGACCCAAAAAAAAAAAGATGGATGGAGCATGAAGAGGAAAATAGTGCGGTAGCCCTTAATAGATTAGTTTTGTTTTTAATTTTTCATTTTCTTGGCAAAGCATAGGGAGTTTGGTAATTCTTTCTTTTTTTTGTCCATCTTATCTCTAACTCTCATATCACTTTCAGATTTCTAATTTATCTATTTACAAAGTGCGAGAATCGAACCCTATACCTATCATACTGGTGTCCCCACCTCCTGGGTCGCATGCCTAGTGGTGAGTTTGGTAATTAAGTGAATCATTCTTAAACATTTATTTATTTATCAAATAACCATATTTAAACGTTCAATGATAGTTTTCCACCTCATTTGGTACACTACTTTTTAAAAATCTTTATATCATTAGTGCTCTTTCGGGTGGGACAAAAAAGTGGGCTCAAAAGTTTCTTGGGTGCAAATTACTTTCCGCGTGGCCAAAGCTGAAATTGGCTAAGGGGCGAACGTGTTTTCTTGAGTAGGGCCCAGCAAACCTTTTGATGACTGACATGGGAGATAATTAGACTGCACGCTTGATACTCCTCTGGATCCATGCTTAATGTGCAGGGTTGCTTGAGACTCTCCTTCCGAGGCGTGTTCTCCCGCTTAGAGAGTCCGGCAATTCTCCTCCTCTTTTGAATAAGCATTATTTAATTTTCCTTTGTTAATTTCCTCTGGTACATCTAGTGGATCTCTCTCTGCTTGTGCTTTTTTTCCTGGTGAAATAAGGAGGAAGATCTCTGTACTTTGGGCATACGCAACTCAGATGGTTTGGCACCGTTGGGAGGATTCAAGGATTTTGCATCAGTGTCAAATTTATCTGGTCAACTAATCATTAACATAACTTAATATTCGTGATTCAAGGATTTTGTATCAGTTCAAGATAGTAAATTTATTTGATTTGTGTGGAACTCTTTAGTAGATGAGGTGATGATATTTATAGTAATAGTACCATAACTGTTTTCGAGCAATTTCCTATACATGTTCTTATGTTCTTCCATCTTCTTGAATTATGTGCCCATGTTCTCATAACACCACCATCCTATTCTCAACCAGTTATCCCACTACCTCAATTGCCTTGTTCCCAAGTGACTTTGAACTAGTAACCATATCTCAAGGCTCCTCATGTACTCAGTCATCTTCTAACACCTTAACAACTAACTAATCTTATCAATACTATTGTCGGTCAGCATTAATCACTTGTCATCGTATACCAAAAACTAATCAAATGTAAATATCGATGTGTACTAATATCTCTATCGTCGTTAATAACTGTCAACATCATGCGCTTGGTGATATCCAAGCATTAGTCACATGCTCATCCATTCCGAAGACTTGGTATTTTTTTTAGTAGAATTCGTATAAGGTTTCTTAACTCAAGCGGTGTGAATGCTTCGACGGGCGTTTGCTTTTTCGCTCTCAATCTTGCCGAAGATATGGTCATTATTAGCGGGCTGCTGGATTTCGTCCTTTTTTACGCCTTTTGACGCCACTTTCGGCTCCCTTTTCGTTCCCTGGGTGTCTTTTTTTTGTTTTTGGTCGGTGTTCCCTGGGTGTCTTCACTCTGCTAATTTCCTCACGCGTGAATGTCGTATTGAAAGTGGCCCCAACTGGTATTTAGGTGTTCTTATTTCTAGTTTCATTACTAGTTTAGGGTGTGTTTGTTTCGCGGAAACGTAACATTTTTGGAAAATGTTTTAGGGAAACCATTTTCGAGGAAAATGGTTAGTTTTTCGCTTTGTTTGGTGATACGTGGCGAAAGTATTTTCGGTGTTTGAATCGCGTTTGAAAAATGATTGAATGACATTTGGCTAACAATTGACAATAGTGTGCCTCTTACTTCCAAATTAACTTATTGAGTCAATCACCTTTTTAACTTTATAAAAATATTTTTTTTTATAAAAAATCAAAATTATAATTATTTTTCATATTTCAATTTTTTTTTCTTTTTTCTTTTTCTTCCTTCCTTAGCCAACGGCCGGCAAGGCGATGGCCAGTGATAGGCTAGGCAAGGCTCGAGCTTGCTGGCAGGTTGCGACGATTAGCGAGGCTCAAGCCTCATTAGATCTGGTGAGACTCGAGCTCGGCGGCGTCGGGCGAGCTCGATCTCGCTGTGGCCGGTCACCGGTTGTTGTCGTGACCGGCGGCCGACCGAAGAAGAAGAAAAAAAAAGAAAAAAAAAAGAAAAAATAATTATTAAAAATTAAAAATTATATTTTTAAAAATAAAAATAATTAAAAATTATATTTTAGAAAATAAATACAATTATATTAAAAAAATTAAAAATTCGATTTTTTTAAAAATATTTTAAAAAGAATTATAAAATTTAAAAATATATCTTTATAAGAATAATTGTTTGTAAACCAAGCATTAAATCTAAGCTTTGGTAGATTCGGAAAACGTTTTCCGATACTTTCAAAGGGAAATCATTTTTACGAATATAAAAACTTTGTTAGGAAAACGTTTTCGATTGACTCATTTTGAGTGAGCCGCCAAAGGAAAATGAGGAAAATGTTTTCCCGAAAGTGTATTCCGCGAAACAAACACACCCTTAGTATTCATTTCTAATCCCGTTCTTATCACAATGGAATTTGTCATTCTATATATTTAGATCAGTAAATTCACATTTATTAACTCAATCCACGTTTATTTTTACACACCGCTCATGGGGCGATCTTCTCCTGGGGGTATAATGACAAGGCCATATGTATTCTCTACCCGACTAATATAAGATTTTGCTTACCGAACTTTAATCATTTCATTATTGTCATACTTTCTTTTTTATTTTTATTTTTTTCGTTTTGATCACTTGGATTTGGATTTGGATATGTTTATGGCTTGTTATGTTGAGTTCGATTGTGCATGAACACGTAAATGAACATGTTTAGAAAATAAAAGTGGAAAGATAGCATGATTCACGTGTCCGATAAACAATGTGAGTTTAGGTCTCAAAAGGGCATTAACTAGATTATTAACATAATGAAGTCTCCAGGATCTCTACTTTGTGGAAGTATGACCTCCCACACTTTATTTGGCTCTTAACTGGCCTCCAAAAAGGTTAGTGGCGACTTCTAAAGTTAAAAAAACATTTTTTTTTATTGCTAATCGAGGAAACTAAGTTGTGATTGTAAGGGATTGGGAGAATCCGTGCCAAGCAAACCTCCTCATGAGTCATGGTTCACCTTGAGAGGGTCGCGGCAACGTTGTTTCTCTTCCATTTGTTAATGACGCGTATGTTTGTAATTCGGGCAGCCATGTAAATTCACACGATGCCTTCGGACCAAAGAAGCCGAGCACTTCGCACTGAAGTAACTGCAGCGGTTAGGGGGCCCAACAAAAAGCACACACCTTGAAGCACCGGCTATCGTTTCCTGCGCTCGAGTCTAGATTAGATCCGTTGCAACCGCCACACGTTGAGCGCGAGGCTATCTTAGGACCGCTCCTTTATTTATAATTTTTTTTTTCAAAAACATCTGTAGTTTTTTGCTCCACCAGCTTCGCTGAGACGTACACAGAGAGAGTTAAAGATATTACGAATGGACTAAACGCAAATAAATCCTGTCGAAATTTAATCGACGACTCATCTGAAAATGATAAGATAAAAATAAACGTCAAAATTTTTATGAAAGCTACAGCTGAGAAACACGTTGTGATTTGATCAACGACACGAATTTAGAAAATAAAAATGCAGTGTATTTTTGTTATTTGTGCAGGGCTTTTCATTAGATGAGTGATGGTATTTATTATAATAGCGCCATAACTATTTTTTTTTAGCAGTTTCTAGTAGTTGTATCAATGTTATTTCATCTCCATGGATTATGTGTCCATATTCTCACGACACCAAGATCCTATTCTTGGACGGTTGTTCCTTCAAAAATGCATGCCAGTTTGTTCCATGACCTTGATTGAATTTGAACCAATAAATGTATCTCAAGGTTCCTCATGTGTTCAGTCTTCTTCTAACACCTTGACGGGATCTTATCAATACTCCTGTCAATCGTTGTTGATAAGCTATTGCCATACATCGACAATCAATCGATGGTGAATATCAACATACACTAATATCGATATCAATCTTAATAACTGTCAATAATGCATCGTGTGCATGGTAATGTCCATGCATTAGCCACATGTTTATCCACACCGACGACTTGGTCATCTTTTGGCATAAATAGATTCAACAGATTGAATATGGCATTTTGGGTTAATTTTCAGGGATTCGTGTATGTTGACGTTGAGTCTGAAATTGTATTAGGTTTCTCAATTCACACGGTGTGAATGCTTCGACCGGCGTCTTGACTAAAGCCTCCCCTTTCGACGAGGTCACCACGAGTGTGCGCTGGATTTTCTCTGCTGTGTCCTTTTGGACCGAGTGGCCCTCTATTTTGCAGAATTTCTCAGTACACTTTCGTTCCTTGCGTGTTTTCACACAGCTATTTTCCTACGTTCACACATGCATTAATGTCGTGTTGAGAGTGCCCCCAAGTCGACCATTTCGGTCAACCAGAAGAAGGAAGGAGCGGCAAGGACTTAGAACTCGGACAGCGGACTGCGTCCAAAGACTTTTATAGGAATTCCCCGCTTAAATTAGCCTTGGAAAATTCAGGATCGGATCAAGCCGTGTAACAGATCGATTCACAAGAATTCATAATTTTATTAGAAAGGATCTACAATATTAAACGTGAAAGAATGCAATTGAGAGGGATGCATCATTATAAATGCATGGATATCACCAAGCACGTCATGCATAGTTGACAATTATTAAGACTCAAATTATTGACCGGGAGATCCCGGTTCCTTGATGGGATTGGTTCGGACCGAAAACCGATCACCGCTACCACGACCTCAATTGTCTTGCTTTCTAGTGACTTTGAACTTGTAATCTTATCTCGAGGCTCCTCATGTATTCAGTCTTCTTTTAAAACCTTGACAAGATCTTTACTCTTGTCGATCATTGTCAATCACTTGTTGTCGTATATCGACAACTCATCGAGGGTGAATATTGACGTGTACCAATATCGATATTGATCTTAATAATTGTCAACTATGCATGACGTGCTTGGTGATATCCATGCATTAGCCACATGCTCATCCATTATGAAGAATTGGTCATCTTTTTGGTATAAACAGACTTGATAGATCGGATAGGAATTCCCCGCTTAAATTAGCCTTGGAAAATTCAGGATCGGATCAGGCCGTGTAACAGATCGGTTCACAAGAATTCATAATTTGGTCATCAAAAAAAAAAAAAAACAGACTCGATAGATCGGATATGGCATTTTGTGTCATACAGACATGTTTTTCAGAGATTAGTGTATAATGACGTTGAGCATGAATTCGTGTTAGGTTTCTCAATTCACCCGATGTGAATGCTTCGACGGGAGTCTTGACAAAAGCCTCCCCTTCAGCCCGGATTTTCCGGCTTTTTAGTTGCTTTTTACTCTCAATCTTTGCTGAATATAGGGTCATTATGAGTGTTCGCTGCATTTTCTCTGCCGTGTCCTTTTTGACCGAGTTGCTCTACTTTTTGTTCCCTTGCGTGTTTTCCTAATTTCATTCGTTCACACACGCGTGAATGACGCGTCGAAAGTGGCCTCAAGTCGACCATTTCGGATCGGTCATCCAGAAGGAGGAGGGAGCGGCAAGGACTTTTAGATTGTGCATGGTAATGTTTCTGTTCCTCCCATTTCATTCTTTTGTTAGAAAAAAAAACAATGTAAACGTTTAATATCGCAGTTGTTTTTTTATTTAGAAATGAAAGTTAGTCAGAATAGATTTGGAGTAAACTTGAGAAACAAAAAAAAATTTGCTTCTTGCTCCCGGAAATAATTTCTAGAAATAAGCTAATTTTCTTTTTTATTTTTCTTTTATTCCTCTCTCTTGTTGTGGCCACCTCTAACCTCTCGGAGCCTTGCGTCGACCGCCATTTTGCCATGCCGCCGCCGGCGAAGAATAAAACGCCTGCCGGCTGCCGTCGGCCGGCGTCTAACATCCGGCCCGGCCAGCGAATGACGAATAAAAAACGAAAAATACAAAAAAAGAAGTTATTGTACCAAACGCATTTTATTCTTTTCTACATTTCAAGAAGTAGAAATTTTGTGTAGTTACCAAACGCGTTCTTTTACTCATAAATTATTTCTTGGAATAGAAATAGAAAAGAACTATTTCTTAAAAAAAAAAATTTCCCCCAGCCAAGAAGTTGTCATACACACCCTTAGAAGTCAAAGAGCTGACCGCGTTCAAGAACTTCTATAGGAATTCAGGCTTAAATTCGCCTTGGAAAATTCAAGTCAGGACGTGTAACAGATCGGTTCGCAAGAATTCATAATCTTATCAGAGAAAGGATCTACAATATTGGACACAAAAATAGAGGTCGAGAATGTGGCATTATAGTTATATTTTTATCAAGAGTCAAATTATTGGTGGATTTGATCGCTAATTTTCATGACAATGTGAATGAGAACGAGGCCTTTGAACGAAAACTATAGGTGTCGACAATAATTTTCCTTAAATATTAGTAAGTTAATATTTCTTTTAGATTATTCCTCCGGTGAAATTCCTTTTATTTTTTATCAACAATCCACATTGCATCTCAAATTAGTCTTGCGAATTGTTAGATTAGACCATAAAATTTCCTTAGACATTGACATTACAATCTAACTTGTTTTCTTTAGATTCAGAAATAAATAAGCATTTTGTTATGGGTATAGGTGATTAGTGTACTTAAAGTTCTAAATTTAGACAAGATTTATGGATGGTAAACAATCAGCCCTGCTTTCGAGGTTTTCTTAATTAATACAAGGTAACTCATTCTTAGATGGAAAAAGGAGCGATGCTAGACATAAGAAAAATGGATATATATTTAGTTATGTGTGTGCACTAAGGTGGGTGGCGTCTGATGAGAAAACTTGCGGTAGCCTTTATAGGTAAGTTCTTTTTTATTTTTCATTTTCTTTGCAAAGTCTAGAGAATTTAGCAAATAATTTTTGTCCATCCTATCTCTAACTCTCGATCTCATTTTCAATTTTTATCTTGTCTGTTTTTGTAAAGTGCAGGAATCAACGCCACACCCATCATACTAGTGTCCCTACCCCCGAATTTCCTTACAACTAGGTTCGCTTGCCTAGTGGTGAGTTTGGGAATTAAGTGAACCATTCTTTAACTTTTTTTTATTTATCAAATAAACATATTTTAACGTTCACTGATATTTTTCCACCTCCTTTGGTACACTTTTTAAAAAAAATCTTTATATAGTTAGTATAATTTCGGATGGGAAAAAAAGTAAGTGGGCTAAAAAGTCTTCTCGGTGCACATTACTTACTTGTGGCTAAAGTTGAAATTGGGAACGCGTTTTCTTGAGTAGGACGAGCCACTCCTTTGATGACACTGACATGGGAGACAGTGACACTACACGCTTAATGTTCCTCTGGATCCATGCTCAAAGTGTAAGGGCTGTTTGAGATTCTCCTTCCGAGGCGTGTTCTCCTACTTAGATAATCTAGAAATTCTCCTCCTTTTTTCAATAGGTTTAATTTTCCTTTGTTAATTTCCTTTGTGTAGATCTAGTGGATCTCTCTTTGCTTGTGCTTTTTTCCTGGTGAAATAAGGAGAGAGATCTCTATACTTTGGGCATACAAAACTCAAGTCGTTTGGCACTGTTAGGAGGATTCAAGGATTTTGCATTAGTATTAAGTCTATCTAGTCAACTAACTATTAACATAACTTAATAATTGTGATCCAAGGACTTTGCATAATAAATCTGTTTGATTTGTACCGGGTTCTTTAGTAGATAAGTGATGGCATGTATAGTAAAATCTTTTATAGGAATTCGCCACTCAAATTTGCGTTGGAAAATTCAAGGTTGAATCGGGCCCTGTAAGGTTCACAACAATTCGTAATTTTATTAGAAAATGTGAAATAATGAAAAAGAGATTGAGGATGCGGCATTACAAATATATTTTTATCTCGAGTCAAATTATCGACAGATTTAATCGCTCATATTTTCATGAAAATGTGAATGAGGCATTTGAGCAAAGAATTTAGGTATCGATAATAATTTTTCTTAAATATTAGTAAGTTAATATTTCTTTTTAAATCATCCCTTGGGTGAAATTTATTTATTTTTATCAATGATTCCAGACTACATATAAAACCAGTTTCGCGAATTGTTAGACTGCACTGTAGAATTTTGTTGGACATTGGCATTGCAACCTGACCTGTTTTGTCCAGATTCATGCCTGTAGAAGAAGCCCGGGAAAACGTGGTGTGCGGTGGGACAGAAAAACAAAAGCGAGGAAGAGAAAAAGGCAGGGGAGTCGAGATTCAAGGGGAGGGCGACCCAGCAAGAGAGGAATGGGCAATTTCGGGATTCCGGTGCAAAAGGCGAGAGCAGATATTCTCCCCTCTCTCTATCTCTCTCTCTCTAAACTGTGGACAGTTCCTTCGTTCAATAATTTTTGCCTTTTCGGCAACCAAGGTGCTACATGAGAACATTTCTTATTCTCACAATTTCTGTTCCTTTGTTAGAAAAAAAAAAAAGCGTTTAAAACCCGTTTCGTAAAGATGATTTATTAGAAATAGAAAAGTTTAATAGGGAATAGAAACGAAAGTAAAAAAAAAATTCGCTTTATTGTCAGAACGATTTATAGAAATAAGAAATTTTCTTTTTTATTTTTGTTTTTATTTCTCTCTTGTCGTGGCCACCTCCAACCGTCCAGAGCCACCGCCACCGCCGCCCGCCGCCGCCGCCGCCGCCGGTTCTGCCCGTTGCTCGCCCGCCGCCGAGGCCGTGAGCAAGAATAAAAAAACAAATAAAAAAACAAATAAATACAAAAAAAAACAAATAACAAATAAAAAACAAATAAATACAAAAAAACAAATAAATACAAATAAAAAACAAACGCAAGAAAATAAAAATATGAAAAATACAAAAAAAATACAAAAACAAATAAAAAAACAAATAAATAAAAAAAAAAAAAAAAAATAAATACAAATAAAAAACAAACGCAAGAAAATAAAAAAACAAATAAATACAAAAAATAAAAAACAAAAATAAAAAACAAATAAATACAAAAAAAAAGAATAAAAAACAAATAAATACAAAAAACAAAAAAAAAAAAAAAAGAATACAAAAATAAATACAAAATAAATAACTACAAAAAAGAATAAAAAACAAATAAAAAACAAATAAATACAAAAAAAAAATCGTTGCGTTAAACACATTTATATTATTTTTATTCCAAGAAAGTATAAATTTTGTGTAGTTATCAAACGGGTTCTTTTCTTAAAAACCTTGTTATCAGGAATAGAAATAAAAAAACTATTTCGAAAAGAACTCTTTTCCAATCAAGAAGTTTTACCATGTGCACATCAAAGGGCGCACCGATCCGGGGCTCGCACGTGCCGAGGCCCGACCGTGGTCCTACGCACGCTCGAGGCGGGACCCACCTCCCCTACTATACCCCAACAGAGACGAGACCAGAAAAGGGAAGGAGGTAGAGAGAGAGAGGAGGAGAGACTCCTGTGTGTTATTCCCGCAGATCCTCAGATCCTCAGATCTTCTTCGAGCGACTTTTCTTGCCGGGCCTCCGGCTTTCGCTTCTCCGGTTTCGCGGCGGGTCCTTTCGTTCGCCTCGTCGCCTACGTGCCCCCGAGCGGGTCACGGGTCGGCGCTCGCCGCGTGATTTTGGGGGGTCGAAGTTAGGGTTTTTGGATCGCTTTCTTCCGGGGCGAAGAAGCGGGGATGGTTTGACGACAAAGATGTGGAAGGCCATTACCCTGCACTCTTAATTCTCCTCTGGATCCATGCTTAGTGTGTAAGTTCTGCTTGAGATTCTCGTTCCAAGGCGTGTTCTCCTGCTTAGATAATCCAGAAGTTCTCCTTTTTTTTTTTTCCGGTAAGTATAATCTAATTTTCCTTTGTTAATTTCCTCCGTGTAGATCTAGTGAATCTCTCTCTACTTGTGCTTTTGTCCCTAGTGAATTAAGGATCTCTGCATAGATAATCTAGAAGTTCTCCTTTTTTCCGGCAAGTATAATCTAATTTTCCTTTGTTAATTTCCTCCATGTAGATCAAGTGAATCTCTCTCTAGTTGTGCTTTTGTCCCTGGTGAAATAAGGATCTCTGTACTCTGGGCATACACGACTCAGGTGGTTTGGCTCTGTTAGGAGGATTCAAGGATTTTCCATCGATATCAAGTCTATCTGGTCAGCTAACTGTCAACATGACTTAGGAATCCTTCGTGTTTCTATATACATCTTTTCTTTATTGATCTTGTCTGTTTTTAACCGTTCTGTGCTTTTGCTTGGCATTGTCTCTGTTTTTCAACTCATGTCCTCTTTGTAGGTAATAGCAAAAAGAATGCCTAAAGAGCGAGATCCATTTCGTAAGTATGTGGACGATTTGGAGAACAGAAAGTGGAGGTGCAAGTTTTGCGGCAACGAGTTTGCCGGAAGTACTCCAAGGATCCGGGCGCACCTCGCTGGAATTCCAGGCAAAGGTATCAAAGCTTGTGAGAAAGTCGATAATCTTGTGAGAGCAGAAGCCTTGCAGGAAAATAAAGGTGAAGGCAGCGGGTTGGATAAAAGCACGGGAGGCATGTCGGGCGAAGGAATGGAAAGAACAGTTTTTGGCGCGAGTCAAAGTGTACTCCCAAGTGACAGTGCGTCGAATCCCAATCACATGCAGAACTCAAATCAACTTTGGTGCGCGCCGCAGCAACCATCTTTCTATCAGCTGACCGGAACTGGTACTGCTCCAGCATGCCCTCAGGATCAAGGGTCTTTGCCTCCTGGTGATAGGCCTCGGGATAATCTGGATAACACCCAACAATCCGATCCATCGAACCGTAGGTCGGATGCAGCACATGGAAATGAAAATGCTTCATCTCCCCAGCGATGTCCAATGGACTTGTCGGCTTCACCTTATCATTATTTTACTGAGCTAGAACCGCTTTTTTAGCTGCCAGTTGCTTTTGAACACATGGGCATCGATCCATTTGTGTCACAAGCCTCAGATAATGCTCTTCCATCTCCTCAGCATCTACCTTGTGGAACAGGCCTGACAGGCCCATCGTCATTACCAGGTCTCTAGTTATTTACAAAAATAAATCCTTATGTATCACCATGTTACGTTATTATGGAGCAGCAAGAATGTATCATGAGACTCTAACCGATGGAATCTTTAAATTGCAGAAATAAATATGAATGAGGGGGCGCCTGTGACGAGTCATCCAAACACAAGCAACAACTTTGAAGAGAATAGAGCTTTGAAAAGAAAACTAGAACGACTCTATAGCGAAGAAGCTGGTGTAAGGGATGAGTTAGACTTTGCTGAATCTCTATCCCTCCCAACAAAGCTGAGAAAGGAAGTTGTGAATTGGTTGGCGGATGTAAAGAAGCTTAGAAATGATTGTACTCAAGCAGCAAGTGAGGATTGTTTGCCACATCAACAGGTGGATATACTGATGCGTGAAGCAGAAGACCTGAGAAGACAAGGCAAAGGACTTTTTGAAGCAAGAGAGGCCAAAGGCAGTAAATTGTTAGAAAAAAAGATGGTGGGACAAGCATTTCAGAGAAATACTACAAAGATTTTGAAGTACCTAGTGGGGAATCAAGTATCCCGACTAGGCATTTATGGAATGGGGGGTGTTGGTAAAACGACTATTATGCTGCACATACATAATAGACTCCTCGAAAAAGCAAACTATGGCAATGTGTTGTGGATCACTGTGTCGCATGATTTCAAAACACAGGGGTTGCAAGACGCCATTGGGAAGGAACTAGGTTTGGGCATACTACAAGAAGAGGATCTGAGGAAACGAGCATCAAAGTTGCAAAGTCGTTTAACGGAAAGAGGCAAATCTACGATAATCCTTGATGATGTTTGGGAATACATTGATCTTGAAGAGGTGGGAATCCCAGTTGGAGTAGATGGAATTAAGTTGGTCTTAACCACTCGATCCATTGAGGTATGTCGCCAGATGCAATGTCAAGAAACAATAAAAATTAAACCTATATCTCATATAGAAGCCAAGAGTTTATTTTTGGAGGAGCTTGGATCTGAAGTGGCCCTTAATTTGGAAATAGAAGCAGTTGTGGAGTCCATTGTTCAAGAATGTGCAGGCTTGCCACTTGCAGTTATCACGATCGCAAGAAGCATGCGAGGAGTGACCAATGTATTTAAATGGAAGGATTGCTTGGAGAAATTGACAGAATCAGATATGGGGCAAACAGATATGGATAAGGTGGTCTTAAAGAGACTAGAATTCAGTTACAATTGCCTTGGTAAGCATGAAGTTCAACAGTGTTTCTTATCTTGTGCACTTTATCCAGAAGATGAATTGATTGACAAGTTCGAGTTGATAGAATTCTTTATTGACCAGGGATTGATTGGTCGATTGGATACAAGGAAGAAACAATATGATAGAGGCCTCACCATACTAGATAGACTGTCAAATGTTTGCCTATTAGAAGATCATGGGAGAGGTGTGAAGATGCATGATTTGATCAGAGACATGGCATTGCACATCATGAGCGTGATTTCGATTGTAAAAGCAAGAAAGGAGTTGAGGACGATACCATCTGAGGAATATTGGACAGATGCTTTGGAGAAAGTTTCTTTGATGGAGAATTATATTGAAGAATTTCCTTCGAACATGTCACCAAATTGTCCTAAATTATCAACTTTTCTATTGAAGACATGCTCATCGTGTGATTTAGTTATCCCTGATTCTTTCTTCAAGCATTTATGGGGGCTAAAGGTTCTAGACCTGAGTGGATGTAGCCTAAAGGAACTTCCAAATTCCATTTCAGACTTGGTAAACTTGACAACACTATTGCTTAGAGGATGTGATGAATTGCATCATATCCCTCATTTAGGGAAGCTCAGATCTTTGAGAAAGTTGGACATTTCTTGTTGTCTTTGCATTGGAGAGCTCAAGGGTCTAGAGATGTTGGTGAACTTGAGATACCTTGACATAACTTGTACATGGATAGAGACATTACCCAAAGGAACATTGGGGGCTTTGTTAAACTTGCAGTGTCTTGGAGCTAAGCTAGTAAATGAAGAAGAAGTTACAAAATTGTGGGCATTGGAGACACTTATATGCTTATTTGACGATGTGGATGATTTCAACAAGTTTGTGAGGGTGGTTAGTAAGCAAGGGAATAACCCTCGCTATTACAAGATCAGCGTGCCTCAAGAAGGATGGGATAGTGTTGACCAAACAAATGTTGGTGCTCTATTCCAGTATCGTAAGAGGAGTGTCGACATTAAGAGGAGGAGTCATGCTATTGTGAGCGTGAGAGGGGAAAGCAGTCGTAGTGGCAATGGCATTTGTATTTTGATTCCCCAAGATGTGCGGAATTTGAGAGCATGGAATTGCGACGGTGCGACAAATTTGTCTAACATGGGTCCGCTTGAAGAGCTTGAGGAGCTAGAAATAAAACACTGGAGCAACTTGCGGGTACTCTATGGAGGACAAGATGAAGAAGTAATCGACATCCATGACTCCCCTACCCGAACCTCTACCCCACTCCTATTCAGAAGCCTTAGGGATTTGGAAATATCTGAATGTCCGAAGCTGAAGTATCTCTTTGGGCATGAGCCTAAATTCTCCCTTCCGCATCTACGAAGGATTAGAATAAAGTATTGTAGGGAAATGGTGGGGATAACAGTGGCAGCTACATCACCACCATCGTATCCACCCCCAGCCTTCCCTGGTCTAGAAGATATAGAAGTTGTGAGGTGTGGTAAAATGAAGAGAGTGGTGGAATCTGAGTGGCTGCCCCACTTCCCTAATCTGAGAAGACTCAGCGTATTCGATTCTGAGAACATGGAGGAGATAATCGGAGGTCTTTCCTCATACATGTTAGTTGAAGAGATTTCCTCGGAACGGCTTTTGGTAGAAGGATGCCATGAGTTGCCACTCCATCTTCAAAATCTTAAAACTATCCAAGTCATTGGCAGTGAAGGAATGGCGGAGATGATAAGCGGAGTGGGACAAGGCCAAGAAGGGAGCATGACGACTCCTATAAACAACACCCCTTCATCCTCCCGATCTTCAATTTCTCTCCCAAAGCTTAAGTTTTTGTATCTACGCAATCTACCCCAGTTGAAGAGCATATGTGAAGTCCCAATAACTTGCAATTCCATGGAACATTTGGAGGTGATCGGATGCCAAGAACTAAACAAGATTCCTTTGGAGCTGCAATTTCGTGATATTGAGGACCTTCCGCGTATTGTGGTGGAAGGTGAGGAAAAGTGGAAGACGCTGATATGGGATCATCCCGATGCTCAAGCTAATCTTCAATCTCATCTCGTTTTCAAAGGCAGTCGTTGTATTTTAGAAGGCCGGCACAATTCACGTGAGTTATCAATATAATTTCCTTCATTCCTGATAGAAATTGAAAAATATCGAAGGAATTATCAATTGTATTGCTATATATTTTATACGTGTACATAAGCCTATTTATAATACAACAAGATGAAATAGGAAAAAAATATACAAAATTACATTTTCCTATTTTACTGTGTAAAATAGTACTCTTATGGATTGATTGATTTAATTAGTCCGTAATCGGAATTAGAATCAGAATCAAATCAAATCATATCTCCAACAATTCCTTTAAATTCGTTACGAAGTTAATGTTGCCCTTCTTATTATAGTCATGTAGCTATAGAGACTAGGATTAGAACTAGAGATGTCAAAATGAGTACATAATCCATTTATGAACCCATATTTGTTTAAATGGGTCGTTAATGGATTAAGTCTTATTTTTCAAAGCACTTAAAAATAAAGAGACTGAGATATATAGTCTCAAATGGGTCTAATTTGCACCCATTTAAAACCCATTAAAAATGAACTCATTTACCGGGACAAAGAAGCGATTACTCTCCCTCTTCGTTCTCTTCATTTTCTCGCTTAACCTCCATCTTCTTCTTCTCCTCCTTCCGTTATTAGTTGCCGTTGTTGCCTCCTACGCCGCTGCCGCCGCCGCTGCCGACGCCGCCGCCGCCTCCGCCTCCCCCGACGTCGCCGCCGCCGCCTTCCCCGACGCCGCCGCCGGCTACGCTGCCTACGCCGCCGCCGCCTACGCCGTCTACATCGCCGCCGTCGCCTCCACCGTCGACGCCTCCCCTGACGATGCCGCCACTGCTGCCGATGCTGCTGTCGCCGCCGACGCCGCCGCCGCTGCTAATGCCGCCGCCGCCGCCGCCGCCGTCAACGCCATCATCGGCCTCGCCGCCGATGCCAGTGTTGATGACGCTGCCGCCGCCTTCGTCGTCTCCGCCGCCGGCGTTGATGCCGGCGGCGGCGGCGCCGCCATCATCAGGGCTATCGCCGCCAATGTCGCTGCCGACGCCACCGCCGTTGCCGACGCCACTGCCCCTGCCGTCGTCGTTGCCGCCATTGACGTCGTCGCCGCCAATGCTGCTACCCCCGCCGCCGCCGCCGCCGACGCCACTGCCCCCGCCGCCGTCATTGCCGCTGTTGACGTCGCCGCCGCCAATGCTGCTACCCCCACCGCCGCCGCCGCCGCTGCCAACGCACCGCCGCCGCCGCCGCCAATGCTGCTACCCCCACCGCCGCCGCCGCTGCCGACACCACCGCCCCCGCCATCGTCGTTGCTGCCGTTGACGTCGCCGCCGCTGTCAACGATGCTGCCGTCGTCGCCGTCGCCGACGTCGCCGCCACCATCGCCACCTGCTTCACCACTGCAGTCCGCGGAAAGAGGGGCGATTGAATTCGCTCGCGGAAAGCGATTGCACTTTCATTGGGCGAATGTGCGGATCTGTGGTCTTTTAGATCTCCGTCGTTGTCATCCGGCGCGGTTGGGCCGCAAACCTAAACTCTGCCGTGAGTTGCTATCCTTCTCTCTATCCTCCCCCCTTCCCCCTCCTTTTGGGTTCTCGTTGTAGTCTCGTGTCGTTGCGAAATTCGAGCGATTGGTGTCCTTGGAGCGGTCGTTTTCGTGGTCTTTGTCTAGGTGCTGATCTTTCGGGTGGTCTGGTTACTGAATTTTTTATGGTGGGCCGCCGCTGAATTGCTGTGGCTCGAGGGTTAGAATGTGGACGGTTGGATTTCCATTTTGGTAAACTGCTAAAGGAGCATATTGCCCATATACGATTGCTTCTGGCTTTTTTTTCCCTCTAGTTATAGGCATCTGCAAGTTGATTTTTAAGTGTAGTAATGGTGCATTATGGACTTCTGAGCACAATTATAGTGCTCGGGGTATTCTTTTGACTGTTTGCTTTTGCCTGGTTCAGATGTCTTAATTTATTGGATGGAACATGTGCGGATTGAATTGATGCCTTGTTTCTACGGGCAGAGGCAAGACGATAAGTGGGAACATGATCTTTACGAGAATGAACCTCAGATTTCAAGTATGGTAGAAGATCATATCAGTCCGGAAAAATGTCTTTCTACTATTATTCTATTAAAAAATGGTCCTCTTATGATTTTGACTTTGTGGTACTCGCATGCGAAGATCGCAGGGTCGAGGGTTGTGATCTGCGTTTGAAGCTCCAGAAGAAGGGTCTACAGCCAGCATCTCAAGGTGCAAAGGGGACTTTTTCCGGTGTGCGAGATCTTCGCGAAAAGCTTTCTGGCGTAATAAGTTACCAGCTAGTAAGTAATAACACAATCAAACCAAAGTTGGCACTAGAGGCAACTAAACCTACCAGGAGAAGTGTTGTTGAAGCTTCTATGCCAAAGACCAAAAAAGCTGTTAACCCAGCTCCGAACAAGAAACAAAAGGTATCTTTTATAGTTTCTTGTAGAATCTCATGCTTAGTATTAAATGGGCTGTGAGGGGCAGTTACCTTGCCTTATGTGTCAGGACAAGTTAGTCTGATTGTCACATTGCATGACAATAAAATTGGGGGGATTGTGCACATTTTTATGTTCTTAGAACGTTGACATGAAATTGTAGAGATGATGCTACATATAGCATCTGATTTTGATTTGGGTTGAGTTAGACATGATTATCATTTGTATTTGTATTGGATGGATCATTTCTCTCTCATTACTGTCATTATCAGGACAATGGAGATTCAGTTTTCTTGATATCTAATTGAGTGTGATGGTGATTTAGAAATTAGGGAAGCATTGTTGTAGTTTTATATGCTTTCTCATTTAAGTTGCAGGTACATCGAGATTTAACCTGAAATAATTCAACTTGAATGGATGCTTTACCCTGATGGAAGAGCTTTTGAGATAGAAACTTTCTGGATGATGAGTTATCAAGTCCTAGAGTTTCAGGATCAATATTTATGTCAGTGATCATACAATTCGATTTGTATTTTTGTCAGTGATCAATATTTATGTCATAGAGGTTCAAGAATTACTGTTCTGTCGTTAGGATACCTGGTTGCATTGTCTTGTTTATTTGAGATTCTGAACTTTTAAAAATCTTGTTGGTCAATAAATTATGGTGCTAATGGTTTGGGTGTGTAATGCAGTCCAAGATGGTTGTTGAAACAAGAAGTAGCAAAAATTGTCAGATCTATTAACAGATAGCTGCGTGAGAAATCAATCAAAACTAAGGTGGTGCAGTCCTCCAGTCTCTTTAGACATTTTTCCTTCATAGTAAATTTTAATGTATGCAATTGTTGCAGGTTGGTGCTTTTGCTGTCTTGAAAGAACTTGTGGTTGTATTGCCAGATTGTCTTGCTGACCACATTGGATCACTTATTCTTGGAATTGAAAAGGCACTAAGTGTATGTACATTGTCATTTTCCAAATGTTTTGTTAGAGTTTTTTGACTCCATGATGTAAATGATCTACCGGTTATTTCTCTAGCTACTAACCGTCATGTTTTTATATGTACCAGGACAAGTCATCTACATCAAATTTGAATATTGAGGCTTTGATCTTTAGAAGATTGGTGTTGACTTCACATTCGCCTTCTGTTTTCCATCCTTACATAAAGGTATAATTCCTACCTTTGCCGTTGTCTGCAAAATTAGGTATTACCAATGAGATTGTTAGGTGCAGAGGGCTTTCTTTTTCTAATGTGTATGCTTTGTTGTCCTTATCAGTCTGATGGCTCTTGCATTGTAAGATGAAAGCACCTCTTAGCACATGAGCGACAATATCTATTGCTATGATATGTTAACTATATAAAGGTACCACATTCAGTTGCTTATCTAGCATTCGCTATTCTCAAGACCGTTTCTGTATTAATGTCTTTTTCCAACTTCTTGCTCGAGCATAGTTTTGTTGTATTGTTAACTTTGGATGTGCATTTTTGTCATGCTCTGATGGGATTTTATCTGCTTAAAAGATACATAATTTTTTGGAAGAAAGAAAAAAGAAAAAATAAATTTTTTGAAAAATTATAAAAGATTGAAAAATTATTGATTGGATTGTATTGTTCGGAAGTTTTTTAGTAATATAATCTTTAAAAAAAAAACATAAGAATAAGTTTTTCTAAATTTGGTTAAATATGAAAATGTTTTATTAATATGAGTCGGGTCAGGTATGGATCGAAAAATTTACATTAGGCATAAATGGGTTATAAATGGGTTAATGGGTCAATTTGGGTCGGACCATCAATGACCTGATCCAAACCTGACCCGACCCACCCGTTTAACAGCTCTAATCAGAGCTAGAGTCGTGCCGACTCTAACGCTAGCTTTTGCCCTGAATCCCCCCAATGCTGGTTTCGAAGAAGTCCAATGAAAGGCCTTCGACTGCTATTTTAATTACTCGAGCATACTTTCCTGCAAACTCAAGTTGCCATATGAATTACTTTCTCGTATGTCGTACTAGCAGAAGTCCTTCACAAGGCAAAGAAGCTCAGATATGCTTGGCAGGTGAAGCTGGACCTGGGCGAAGGCATGCCGGAAGTATGGCCCAGAAGAATCGTATGCTGCATCCTGTGAGGAGATCTTGGGCAGCTCGGCGGCAGCGGCTACGGCGAATTTTAGTCTTAGTAGAAAATTGAAGGATAGAAATTTGCTTTGCCTTCACAAGCATCGCGAGCTTACAACTCCGATCCATAATTCAATAGATTGGATATGGCATTTTGTGTTACAAATATGGTTTTCAGAGGTTCATGTGTGTTGACGTTGAGTCTTGAGTTTGTACTACGTTTCTTAATTCTCTGTCTGCGACTCCATGAGCAAGCTTCACGTTGTTTCTCTTCCATTTGTTAATGATGTGTGTGTTTGTAATTCGGGCCTTGTTCAAACTTGGATTGTTGCAGTTCACTGATATGAAAACACACTCGCAATTGCCCTGTCGTTGTAAACAAATCGAAATCTCTTGGATAAATCTGTGATACTTGTAAGTGTTATAGGTCAAGAGAGAGTTTAGCGCCTAACGTGTTTGATGAAATTCTTAAGCTAGTAGCGTAATTGACTATTGATTATTCGTTCATAGCATATGTGCTTGGTTGTTGTCGATGATTGATTTGCATTCATAATCCACGTGGTATTGCTGCTTTATTTTAGTTTGGAATATTTCTTATTCAACCATGGGACTTGCACAGATCAAGGTTGCTTTGTTTTTTTAAGCCATTTTTCTGGATCTGGAAGGTGGGTTCTGAGATGATGGTTAGTATAGGGAGACAATATTGCTTTGAAAGAAGATGACTAGAGCTGGAAAATGAAATTTGTTTCCACTTTGTTGTCATTGCCCGTAAAGCGTTCATGAAAATTTCTCAAAGGAATTCGACTTGAATTTCAGCATATATAGTTCAAGTCAATTGTGTAAATTTGAATGTTCAGAAAGCCTCGCTATTTTAGCACCTAGAATTTTTTATGCTTTGCATTGTCTAGGATATTGGTTAGTTTGGGTCCAAGTACTTGCTTGTCTTATGCATGCAACCGTATTCGTATGAAGAGCAATCTATAGTGTGGTTTTGTTTATCAGTAAGTTTACGATCTAAAACCCATATTTAACCCAAATCCAGCCTGAACTCGTTTCGTATTTGTATATAGCATGGGCCAAACTTTCACCATTGCCTTCACGCCCTGTTCTTAGCCCTGTTGATATTTCAGAATCAGTTGCATTGGTTGTGAGACTTGTGATTTTAGTTCAATTAAGCCCTATTGAGAGGGTTCAACGCCTATAATGTGTTTGATGAAATTCCTAAGTCAGCAACGTGCTTGGTTGTTGATAGTTTGTTCATAGCATGTGTGCTTGGTTGTTGTTGATGATCGATATGTATTCATAATCCAATGTGGTATCGTTGTTGCTTTATTTTAGTTTGGATTATTTCTTATTCAATCGTGAGAATTCCACGTATCAATCTTGCTGTGTCTTTTTTAAGCCATTTTTCTGGGTTTGGAGGGTGGGTTCTTAGATGATGGCTAGTATAGGAAGACAATATTGCTTTTTGACTGTGTCTTGGGTTAATTTGACTCCAGTTCAGAGAAGATGACTAGAGCTGAAAAATGAAATTTGTTTCAACTTTGTCGTTATTGCCCGCTAAGTGTTCGTGAAAATTTCTCAAAGGAGTTTGACTTGAGAATTTCAGCATGAATAGATTAAAATTAGTTCCATAAATTAGAATATTCATAAATTTTCCCTATTTCAACATTTAGAATATATTTGATACTTAGCACTATCCAAGATATTGGTTAGTTTGGATCCAAATACTTGATTGTCTTATGCATGCAACCATATCCATATGGAGAGCAATCTATGGTGCAATTTTATTTATTAGTAAGTTTATGGCCCAAAACCCATCTTTATTTAACTCAAAATTGAAGTTCAAACATGTTTTATGATTTATACATGGCTTGAGCTGAACTTTCATCATCACCTTCATGCTCCTATTTATAACTTGATACCGAAAACTCCCTTATTAACTCAACGAGCCAATCGTTGGAGCTGCTCTTTCTTCAAAGGCAATAATTTAAGGAGAAAAATGCTAAAAAGAAAATGAATCTCAGGTTTGGTCGAGTATGAATTGGATATTGGACGAGTCGGGTATAGATAGAGAAATCTTCATTGCAATTATATGATAATTTGGATCGGACCATTAATGACCCAATCCAAACCCATCCAACTCACTATTTGACAAACCTACACATACACTGCAGGCAACAGGCAGGGTGGGGTGCAGCTAGCATTAGCCCTACTCTCCCATGAATCCATCTTGTTTTCGTAGTTTTCATTGTATGTAAAAAAAAAAAAAAAAAAAAAAAAAAATATATATATATATATATATATATATATATATATATATATATATATATATATATATATATATAGATATTAGAAGCACTTTTAAGAACAATCTCATCTTCTTACAAGCCTTGCTTTATGGGAGATGCAAGATTGAAAGTTTTCTAGGTAAGCAACGGGGGACAATTGTTTCCCTTGTATTCCGCCTTCAAATTGTTTCGCATCCACAATTTTGTGATATTAAGATTTTGTTTGACTCAATAAAATCTGTATATATTTTTGAAACCTACCCATGAAGCCGTTTCTTATTATTACTCTATCTTTTTACATAATTATTGTAATAATAATAATGAAAAATGCCAAATATAATAATAAACGAATGCCAAATATAATGCGGTGCTATGCAAGGATCCGTTGTTCCGAGAAGAGAAAACTACCTCAGCCCCCCTCATTTTTCGTCCCATCATGTGCCCATACTTAGAACTTACGTGATTTGAGAGTACTATTACCGCAATAGCAGGTTTCAAGTGACTGTTACTATTAAATTTATGACTTTTTTTTTTTTTTCCAAATCTTGCGGTTTACACGATGACTCTTTTACAAATGTTACGTTTGAAACCCTTGCAAATTATAGGTCTTCACGTGCAGATTCACATATCATTTTTTTTTTCATAAAATTTCAAACTTTGGATAATATTTTATACTCCAACTGAGAAAATAAAAAGATAATTACTTAGACACGAATTGTGCAATCTAATTAGTCAAGTCAAACATATTTCCGATGTCCACGTCCAATCAACGCGATAATAATAACAAGATTTCTATCCGCATAATTTCAAAGATCTCGTTGTAATAATAAGTAAGAGAACGTTTAAATGAGTGTATCAAGTTGCAATTTCTATTGCAATAACATGTATAGATAGTGGACACAATAAATGTAATCTAGTGTTTGGACTCTCAAAGTAATTTCTATCATATAAATCTAAATATTCAAAAGCAAATTCTATGATCCCCTACCCTAATGATCCCCCACGTGGGTATCGCAAGCAAAAAAAATATCATTATCAAAAGGCTTTAAAAGAAAAAAAAATAATGGGGAGACCAGAGAACGACGGATGACCATGACGACCCTAACCCGCGGGCTGAGGCAGTTGACACCGGTCATCATCACTCGACCTTGTTGTGTCAGTGAATCAAGCTTTCTATTTGTATAATTTGAAAATAAATAAATAATGGACATACATCCAAAGTCCACCTTTGTTCAACATGATACTAATGACAAATTTTCCATGTGCATAGTTTGAAAGATCTCATGCTAATAATTAGGAAGAGCACGTTGAATTGAATGACTGTATCAAGTTACAACTTCAATTGCAATAACATGCATTGATAGTGGACGCAATAAGTGCAATCCAGTGTTTTGACTCTCAAAAGCAATCCTTCATTTTCATCATATAAATATAATCTTCAAAAACAAATCCCATGATCCCCCAAATGATCCTCCACATGGGCATAGCAAGCAAAAAATATTATTATTAAAAACCTTTAAAAAAAATTAATAGAGAGATCAGAGAATGACGGATGACCATAATGACCCGACCCGGTCCCCAGCTAAGGCAGTTGAAGCCGGTCATCATCACCTGCGCCCTCCTCGTCGCCGTGAATCTCTATCCAAACCGACTTCCCGGCCCACTCTCGGTTACCCACGACGCACGCTCCCACGCCACCCCCGAGCCGATGGGATGATCTTCGCCGTGCGTGCCCTCCACGCACTCAAGCACGAGTCACGCGGGGAGCTCCCCACCCTCGCCCGTGAGGGAAGGCGTGTAAATTCCCCGCGATGCCGTCGGACTGGAGAAAATATTAGGTGGTCCGGGACCGCCACGTCAGCGTGGTCCCGGACCACTCACGCGGCGCCACGTGTGAGGGGAGGGGACAAAAAACCCAAACCGGGCCCACCTCTCTGACGCTCTCTCTCCTCTTTCTCTTTTTTGTCCCCCTCCCTCACACGTGGCGCCGCGTGAGTGGTCCGGGACCACGCTAACATGGCGGTCCCGGACCACCCAATATCTTCTCGTCGGACTGAGGAAGTCGAACACTTGGCACCGAAGCAACTGCTGCGCTTTAATCTTGTGGAAAACTAATTCGAAGTCCGTTCATGCTCTTCTATAACCAAGCGCTTCAAGGTTTAGGCAATGCCCTGGATGAAAATTTACAAACATTTGCAACTAAACTGAGACCACTCTAATAATATGGTACACGCATTTCGACATTCTTCGCAGGTTGAAGACAAAAGTAGTAGCATTTACGATGGATTACCGATGAGGAATGCCATATCTGGTGGCATTGTAAGCTTTTCTTATGTTGAGTCCTGATTAATATCTAGCACCTGGTAGCTATGGCTTCAAACGGGAGGTGTTCGGTCGTCTGCACTAACTAAAGATATAATTGGCTGAAAAATCCTCAGGATCTTTTACACCTTGTTGGGAAAATCTACGTGTGATAAAATTATGCACAGAATAAAATTTTGGTCTCTCAAATTTGCATCTCATATAATTGAATCTGGAACAATGTGAAGGTGGTGGACAGTTAAATTTTAGCTCATCGGTGTGTATCAACCTTAATCAACGGTTTTGGCGGCACATTATTTGCATCGCTCTTAGCCAAACATGTTACATTTCTGCGTCCCAACAAAAAAGCACGCACTTTAAAGCAACTGGCCGTCGTTCCCTGCACTCGAGCCCAGCTTGAACACACTGCGACCGCCACGCGTGGAGCCGTAGCTGGGCGATTCCATCCGGAAGGCCCGCGGCCGAAGCCATCGAGCGGCGGAGCTCGCCGGACTTACGTGAGCGCGGGGCCAGCTTAGGATCGCTCCTTTATTTATGATATTTTTTTTCAAAAATCTCAGCAGTTTTTTGCTCCACCAGCTTCACTGAGAGAGAGAGAGAGAGAAGCGAGAGAGGGGGGTTGATGCCGCAGCTAGATCGCAGCTTCCTTGATTTGCAAGCACAGCCCTGGTACATTCTCTCTCTTTCTGTGCCTGTGATTTGTATAAAACGTTCTCGTGTCGAAACGTGGGTTGTCGTGTCTTGGTCGTGGCTTGTATCAGGAATGCTAGGCGGTGCGCTCCGGGGTAGCGCATTGGGCAGGTAAATTGCAGATCTGGCTTACCCTCCAGCCACATTGGCGATTTCTCCCGTCTCGCGGTTTCGAGCTGGTAAGTGTGGTTTCTGGGTTGACTTGGTTTTGGTAGGTTGTGCTCTGCTGAGCTCCATTCGGTGTGTCCTTGCATTGTTTAGGGGTCACTTGTCTGCTTCTCGTTTCTAAATCACTTCGATGTTAGCTGAGAGATCACAGGACGGACTGCATCTGTTGATTGGTCTGGGTGTTTGAATTTGAAATGAAAAACTGTGCTGGTAATCGATGGCTTGGGGGTTAAAAAAAGCCGGTCTTTCTGCAAAAGAATCGATGATCCTTGAAGGACACGATGAGAAGATTAGGTTGCCCTTATACGGATCCATAGTACAGGTGGAAGAGGGTCTGGAATGAATTGGTGTTGGCCATGGTGATGGGTGAAGATCTAGTATGTTTCCATTTTTTGCTGTTGTATTGTCAAGCGTTGTGCGATATGTGGCCAGTGAAATCGACGAAGTGGTAATGAGCAAAGCTTCTGGTCAGGATTTGGGATTGTAGTGCTGACGGTCTTAGTAGGTCCCTGTTTCCCACGCTTGTTTAAATTTCTCGACCGTTACTCTTCAAGATGAGTAATTCGGTTTGTTCCGGTCGTCTTGTTCTGTGATGAGCAAAAACTTCAACTATTCCAGCTGGAACTTTTTCCTTCATCGGAGCCTGAGCTGTTTCACTTCAGACTGTGCAGCAGCTGATATTGCTGCATCGGTTCCATTCCTTGCTCGATTATTCGTAGGTCTCCTTGCTATCGCCTCGGAGATCAGAGTCACATTGCTGCCTGATTTAGGAGCTGGATTCACACTAGACTTAGCAGGGATGGACAGCCTGCTGGGGGGGCTTCGCAAATTCCTCCTTTCCCAGAGAGATCAGAATTGCCATGCTTTTTACTCACCAAGGGTGAGGATCTCGCCCTAGACACAGCGTAATTGCAGCAACATCACTAAGCAGTTTACATTAGATGGAGCGCACTTCTAATTCAGCTATAGTAGTAAAATGTCTTAATCAGCATTACATGAACCAGTCAAGATTTCTAGCAAACACAAGAGAGTTGATGATCAAGTATCAAGTAAGTCTACAAACCGACTCATTAAATGCTTAACCAGCACATATGCAACTTAAACGCCCAGAAAAATCGTGAGACAAGTCCTCGGGCAAGATTAAATTGTAACATACTCTCCCTCGCTTTCAATCTGTTAATCTAACATCGTAAATTAAAACCCTCCTCCATCATCGCGACATGCACAAGAGCAATTCCAGAACACGCCACAGCATACACATCCAGCACTCCATTCGCAAACGAGGTAACTCAAAGATCAAATTCTCTGTGCCCTTGCACAAACTGACACAAATTGTACATCCTAACCGAAGTAAGCAAAAGCAAACGATAGCTTGATCTTCGCACGTGACGAACGCGCGCTCGACTCGGTCCGATTCTCGAAAATCACTCACACGTACACACGGAAACCCTAAACTACCGGCTGAGGAACAGAAAAACCGTCAAAGCCGCGAAAAGGCAAAGGAGAGGAGATCGAGGGGAAACCAACCTCCGAGACGAAGAAGAGCTCGGCGCCGCCTCCTGCTTCTCCTCCTTCGGCATCGCCGCCGATCGCAGCCCGTAGCGGAGCAGCTTCGGCTTCCCTGAAGAAGAAGAAACTCGCCACCATCACCAAACGGCGCAAGAAGGGGGAAAAAAAAAGGGGGACCGCCGAGAAACGCCGCGACAATTCCACTTCACCGCCGTCGCAAAAACACGAGATAGAGAGAGGGAGATCACGGGAACCGGCGGACTGTTCCTTGGCAGCCTCTTCCATGTCTGACGTCTCCTCTCCTCTCGCCGGCGACCCTCCGATCCGATCTTCTCCGCGTCTCTCTCTCTCTCTGCGCGTCTGTGTACTGCTTGGAAGGTTTCAACGAGCGGTTTCTCATACAACTCGCTCCAGAACTACCCAAACGGGAAGGGGGGGAAGACAGCGATAAAATTAATATTTTTAAAAAATTAAATTAATAGAAATGGCGAATAGCGAGAGGAAAACGTTCTTTTCTATTTTCGGGCGGGAAATTTTCGGTCTCCCTGTCCAAACCGCTTCGGACGCCCGTGACGTGAGCTCGCCCGCTTTTGCCGTCCCCTGCCAATCCGCTGCCGACACGTGTGGAGTAAGACGGGGTGAATCTTGACGGCGTGAGGACGAGATTAACGGATAAATCTTTGGACCGCTGGAGCTTGAATGGGGCCCGAGTGCCGTTTCAGCCGCGGGCCCAGCAAGAGGAAAAAACTCCGCGGAAATTCGAAATTCGAGACTCACAGCCACTGGGGACATTTTCTTCTCCATGGGTTGGTCAGACAGCCGTTGGATTGGAACTAGGGTTCGGGCTTTTTAGTTAGCTTATGGTTCTGGGGCCCCCACTTGAGGGCGTCGGCTTGTCTAGGCCCATTTCGGCCCGTGATGTCTCCACGTGTCGGCGAACAGGACAACCGGGGACAGGCAAGGGACGCGACAAATACAGGCCCCGCGGAACATGGTCTTGACCAGGCAAATTTTCCTCCAAAGCCTAGTGAAAACTGGGATGGCTGTACTAGTGCTGTCAAAATGGTCCGCGGACTCAAGTTTTCGTTCAAAGTCATAGAAGTGGGTAGTAAATGGGTTAGTTTAAAATTAAGATATGGGTTATGATGCGTTCTAAATTAAAAAGCTTATAATAAATGGGTTTTAAAATAAACCCATTTAGATTACACTTGGTTTAGTTTTATCAAAGGATTTTAGAGAAATGAAAATGAGTTTGCTTAGAGGGTCTTGAGGAAATGCAAAGATTGTTTGATAAATTATACTTTGAGAAACAATTTTGAGAAACAACTTTAAGAAAAAAATCCATTTAGTACAAGTACAAACGCATTTGAAAAGTTCCTTAGGGTGATTAATTTAAGTTTTTTTTTTTTAAATTTTAATTTGTTTAAAATTGAAAAATTTAATGCCTACAAGTTTTTCAATTTAAATATTGATGACAACATTAAATACATGTAGTAACAAATTTATAAATAAAAAAAAGTAAAATTTCTTGTTTTTCTAAAAAAAAATTCAAATGGAAAAAATTCACATCAAAGTGAACTTTTTTCTCAATAGTACTTTCTTACAATAAACGTGGTCACATAGGCCAAGATGAAAGAAAATAATTATCCTTAAAAATTATAAATATCCTTAAATATAATGTCTGCAAGTTTTTCAATTTAAATATTGACAACAATATTAAAGATATGTACTAACAAATTTATAAATTAAAATTTCTTTTTTTTTTTTTGGCTAAAAAATTTCACATGGAAAAATTTCACATCAAAATGGACTCTTTCTCAAGAGTACTTTCATTATAATAAACGTGGTAACATATGCCTAAATATTCTTAAAAATTATGAATATCCTTAAATATTACCTAAACTTATAGGTATTTGATCACATAAACGTGTCATGTTAAAAGTTGCATCATCATTTGAAGTATTACCCTCCTCATTTACATAATCGAAATCCATTGTATATAGAATATGATCCAAATCTACACTTGCAAAATGTGTATCATTTACGATATTTCTTCATATATAATTGCCACTATCATTATTTTCACTTTTTTTAATATAGATAACTTGGCATAACTCTTTAAAATCTCCCACTTCTTTTTTAATACGCCAAAGGCTTGCTCAATTTCTTATCATAATGAGAAATGTGCACAACTTAACACTTCTTTATAACTTGCAGGTGTAAGACCTCATTGAAACTCGGGCAAATGATATTTAACTTCTTTGTATGGCCCAAATAACCCATGAAATTTGGATATTCAACATCTACTATATAGTTACTTACACAAAAATATTGCAAATTTAATCAATATATACCACATACATATATTAATGTATAAAAACCATTAATTAACAAACTTGTCAGAGGATAAGAAAATTGTAAATCACGTCTCCCAAATGATAAACAATTGCAGAATGGGCGGTAGCACAGAGTTGCAAATATTCATCTTCATCTTTTTCATTGTTTTCCCTTTTAGAAGAATTATCCACAACTACTTAAAGTAACAAAATAGAATTAAAATAAGAGAGGTAACAAATTATCTAGATCATCCATTGACAAAACACTTATAAACTATCATATTTATGCAAACTCCACCCAATAAAGAGAACACTAGCTAAAAACAAGTCTCATAATAGAATATAAAAGAACATAAAAAGAAATGAGTGAGTGATGACTTAAAATAGAATATCAATTAGAAAAAAGTCTCACAATACAACATAAACATGTCTCGCCAACTAGCACGAATAAATAGTGCAAATAAGTGCCTCATTGCATCAACGTAGCATATGAAAAAGTTCAAAGAAGTAGCTAACATACTAGTGATGACTATGCTTTTTGAACTTATACCTAGTCCACGCGACTTTTTCCTAATTGCCATCCAAGTTCATGAAGATTTGCTTATTATCCTTTTTCTTTTGGCAAAATGATCTAGTACAAAAAAAAATATAACTATGGGTTTTGCTTAATCTCAAGTATGGCTCTCAACATCTCTATAATTTCCTCATAAGGATCAAACTTGCTTGCATGATTTGTGACATCGTCCCTACTTTCAATAATTGAACAAATTCTATCCATTTGCATTGTTAGCTTAGCAACCGTAGTCAATTTCTTTTGTTTCTTTTAAAAGCTTGCCTCATTGAACTATGTGTCACTCTTTATGGCTTTGAGGTCATTTAATAATCTTTTCACACATATTACACTCTATATCATTAGTAGATCCTGCACAATCATCGATATAAAGTTGTGTGGTCATAACATTCTTATCAACACGTAAATCTTATGTAGGGTTTCATCTAATATTTCCAGTAGCAACTATATCTCTAAACATTTTATCCAACAAAACTTCAAGATCCGGATGTATGCATTTCATTTTAAAAACTTTAATCTTAGGATTTTCTTGTTATAATAAACATGTTTGTGAATTGTATCATAAAAGATGAACTTAAAGAAAAGTAACAAAAGAAGAGAAAAAAACCTAAATTTTCCTCTCTCACAATTCATCACTTAAATCAATGGTTTTCTTAATTGGATCCCATCCTAATTGAGACATTAGGAATTTTCATAATAGTATTGATGCGACATTCCGAATTTTCTATGTCCAATAATAAAATTTAGGTTATGAAGCTAAGTATTATTTAGCATGGAATTTGGGTTGGCATGTAAAAAATCTTAGCGGGATTATTAATTTTACAAGGTTTAGAAAACGCGGAGGATAATTTCTTGCAACTGTGATCATCCCAAGTCCAATGTGTTGGACTTAAATAGTTAAACTAATAGATGTTGTTATATACATCGATGGTGTAGAGTTACGTTAATTAATTTACTACTATCTTAGTTATTGATGGGGATGGACATTATTCGAATTATATGTTTCATGGTTACTAAGTTTTAAATTTACTAAATCCAAATTTTCCTAACTTTCGGTATGGTTTATCAATAATTTTGGTGAATTTGAGATGTCAAGGGCTACATTATTCAATTTATTTTAACCTTAGTTAACTAATACTAATAATGATTCACTTATATTAACGTTGACCCACTCAATTGGCTAAAGGTAAAGAACTTCTTCCTCAACATGATCACCTTTAAACTATGCTCATTAAGCTACATGTTAACCACTTGTCCCTTTAAAACTTGCATGTTAGGTCACTTGTCTTATTAAGATTAAAACACTTATATGTCTCTTGAAACATAAGGTTTAGCCATGACTACTAAACTTATTAGTCATGAACTCTTCTTTCTACTTGGCCATAAACTAGATGAAACTTTGCTACTTGTAATTTGTAATGCACTTGCAACCTTCCACCTAGCATTTTACACTTCGAGTCATCACTCTTAAATTGGTAAAATATCCTACGCTCATTTTTTACCTTGCCTGTATTCTTCTATATTCAAACTTAAAAAGAAATTTTTTCTCTACATTTGACCCTTAGTTTGAAAAGTAAAGATTCCTTCTTTCAAGAGTTACAAGGTGGTTAAAATTTTTATTGTTCTAGTTTTGTCAAGGTAAGTGAAAACTCCAAACATTAAGATAGCTTAATTTATTTAGTACTCTTGACTTGATTGGTTGATGTTTAGTAATATTAGTTAAGATAAGTGTGAGCAACTCCCGATATTGGTGTGTTGGGATATTGTGTCGGCTTGTATTAATGAGTTCTTTCAAGTTTTAGATGCGTTTGATTGATTTCCTTAAGGTGTGGTTGCATGTTGTATGTGAAAATTATAAAAATTGGGCTTGAAAGTATTAATTTCGTCATTTTGGTACTTACCAAGTATGCCCACATACTTCTCATATTCCCCATATATTCACCTTTTTTTAGCCGCTTTTAGTATTCACCTTAGAATTACTAGCTGCTACTCATATTTAACCGCTAATCTTTACCCTATTATTAGTGGCACTGCTCATATTCACCTTATACTCACTTATCGCAACTTATTACCACTTAAATATGATAACGAATTGCCTGTACTCACCTGTTAAGTATCACTACATATTGCTCATATCTATTTTCTGCTCATATTCACTTTTCAAGAATAATCACTTACCAAGTATACCCATTTGTTGAGTATATCCACTTGCTATTTGCCAAGTGTACCCCCTTAATGAGTATGCCCATTTGTTGATTTGCTAAATATTTTAATGTTGCTTGCATGAGAAATGAAAGGAGGTAAGTATGTCAATATTATGTGATCACTAAATAGGGCAAGGTTGATTTCGTTGGACCTTGATTATTAAAATGAATATTGATTTCGTTGTTGATACAAGGAAGATCTTATGATTATAATGTTAGCATATACACTCTTGCTATGTGATTAAATGAAACTTGGCTCTTCTCGAGTCTCAAATGTCCCTCTCGACTCTCATCTCTCGCATCGACTCTCAGTCTTTAGTGAGTTTTTCGCATATACTTTATGTTGTCTTCAGTCTTGTTTGACTGATTTTGTGCGCCAATAGATTGGCTCAGCTTCTTTGGGGCGATTCCAATTGTTTAGTGAGATGATCATTTGAGGGGGTAAGTGTCTTTCTCACCTTTTGTTGGATAGATATTTGTACGGAGTTCAGAAGAAGAAGAAGAAAGAGTTAGATTTTTTTTTAGGACATGTTTTTTGTATCTTGTATGAGAAGTTAGTTCTACAAAGTGAGTTTGGCTTCTCCATTTGAATGTGAGTTCATATTCTGTCAAATTTTGTCAACTGTCAGTGCTTGGGTTTACAATGTTAATATTCGGTCTGAGGAGACTTCCCTACTGATTAAATTCTTTAAATTTCCTTTGACGTTGTTACAACATTTACCCGCAACTTATTTGTGGGTGGTTAGATTTGATGGCTCCAATCTATGTTTTGCTTGATTTAGGTGATCTATTCAAATGTCAATGGAAGTGGACAAATCAAATGATGCTATAAATCCAGTAATGGACTCACATGAGATTGTCCGTTGTGGCGACTCCTTTAGTTTCCTCTTTCCCTACCTATTCAAAGAGGCTGGAAGCAGAATGAAGTGATGTTGATCAAGGGACTTATTGATGCTATACCACCGTCTTTAAAGGTTCTTGTGCAGTCACTAAACTTAGATGCATAAAGACTATTTTCGTTAACCGCGTGTACCAATGACACAAAAATTCGTTAATCTAGGAGTAGTAACAGCCAACTCAACTCTACAAACTATCCAAGAGACGTGGTTTTAATCACCTTCAGCATGTATTATGTGATGTTCAAAACTACTTTTTTTCGTTAGCAACATTTTAAAATCCATCCTGAACTAATTAAAAGACAACCTCTATTCAGACTCTTACAAAATGCTAACTTGGAATATGCGCCATGCGAAAATATTCACAGTGGACAAGTCGTTGATGCGCAAATTCCACCATAGTGCTTATTCCAAAGAATCTATTAAACTTCGCATGACTAAATTTCATACTAGGAGACAAACCGAGATGACAATGTTATCATCCGTAGGACAGTCCACCATTGAATGTGAGTCCGAATTGTTGGACTTTCAATCACAACGACATTTCTTGCAAGCCAATTCACTTTAGCTCAAGAGCTGCATGCAACTAATTCGCATGCAAGTCCAAAGCACGCCTCGAACAAACATCTCCTGAAACAACCCACTTAGCTTAGAACTCGAGTCTCACTCCTATACAAAAGTTTATACTTTTTATGGACCGGAATAAGTGATTGGTTCCATTGGAACCTAACCGATTGGTCTAGTCCTATTCCCAGCCCCAGAAACTGAGAATCAATTCTCCCGGATCAAGAATTAATCACCTCTACCACGACCTCAATTGTCTTGTTCCCCACTGACTTTGAACTCGTAATCATATCTCGAGGCTCCTCATGTATTCAATCTTCATCTAAGACCTTGACAAGATCTTATCAATACTTTTGTCAATTAGTGCTAATCACTTATCGTTAGGGTGAATATCGATGTGTACTAATAATTGTCAACAATGCGTCATGTGCTGGGTGATATCCATGCATTAGTCACATGCTCATCCATGCGGAAGACTTCATCATTTTTTTTTTTTTTGGGTGTAAACAGATTTGATAGATCAGATATGGCAATTTGTGTTATACAGATATGATTTTTAGAGATTCGTGTATATTGACGTAGAGTCTCAATTTGTATCAGGTTTCTTAATTCCCCCGGTGCGATTACTTCGACGGGAGTCTTGACAAAAGCCTCCCCTTCAGCCCGGATTTTCCTGCTTTTTTCTGGCTTTTCATTCTCAATCTTTGCTGAAAATGTAATGATGATGACTGTCTGCTGAAATTTCTCTGCTGTGTCCTTTTTGACCGAGTTGCTCTACTTTTTGTTTCCTTGCGTGTTTACCCTGTGCTAATTTCCTTCGTTCACACACGCATGAATGACGTGCTGAAAGTGGCCTCAAGTCGACCATTTAGGTCATCCAGAAGGAGGGAGCGGCAAGGACTTAGAAGTCGGAGAGCGGACCGCGTTCAAGGACTTCTATAAGAATTTCGGCTTAAACTCGCCTTGGAAAATTCAGTGTCACATTGTGTAACGGATTGGTTTGCAAGAATTCATAATCTTTTAAGAAAGGAAGTACAATATTGAACGCGAAGGAATGCAATAGAGATTGAGAATGCAGCATTATAATTGTATTTTTATCAGGAGTCAAATTATCGGCTGATTAGATAGCTAATTTTCATGACAATGTCAATGAGAATGAGGCCTTTGAATGAAAACTATAGGTGTCGATAATCAGTTTCGTTAAATATTAGTAAGTTAACATTTCTTTTTAAATCATTCCTTGGGTGATAGTTGTTTCTTTTTTATCAACGATCCAAACTGCATATCAAATCAGTCTTGCAAATAGTTAGATTGGGTCATAGAATTTCCTTATACATTGGCTTTGCGATCTAACCTGTTTTGTTTTGATTTGGAAATGAAAAAGTCTTTTCCTTATGTGTATAAGTGATTAGTGCAGTTAAAGTTCTAATTATGAGACAAGAATTATAAATAGTAAATAAGCAGCCCTGCTTTTGAGGTTTTCTTAATTAATACAATGTAACTCATTCTTAGAGGGAAAAAAGACCAATTCTAGATATAAGAAAAATGGATATATATGTGTGTATTAAGATGGATGGAGCATGAAGAGGAAAATAGTGCGGTAGCCTTAATAGATTAGTTTTGTTTTTAATTTTTCATTTTCTTGGCAAAGCATAGGGAGTTTGGTAATTCTTTTTTTTTTTTTTTTTTTGCCTATATTATCTCTAACTCGCATATCACTTCCAAATTTTTTAATTTATCTCTTTACAAAGTGCGAGAATCGAACCTTATACCTATCATACTAGTGTCCCCACCCCCTGGGTTGTATGCCTAGTGGTGAGTTTGGTAATTAAGTGAACCATTCTTAAACATTTATTTATTTATCAAATAACCATATTTAAACGTTCAATGATAATTTTCCACCTCATTTGGTACACTACTTTTTAAAAACCTTTAATCATTAGTGTTCTTTGGGGTGGGGAAAAAAGTGGGCTCAAAAGTTTCTTGGGTGCAAATTACTTTCCTCGTGGCCAAAGCTGAGATTGGCTAAAAGGCGAATGCGTCTTCTTGAGTAGGACTAACCACTTCTTTTGACGACTGACATGGGAGACAATTACATTTGCACGCTTGATGCTCCTCTGGATCCTTGCTTAATGAGTAAGGGCTGCTTGAGATTCTCCTTCCAAGGCATGTTCTCCTGCTTAGAGAGTTCGGAAATTCTCCTACTCTTTTAAATAAGCATTATTTAATTTTCCTTTGTTAATTTCCTCTGTGTAGATCTAGTGGATCTCTCTGCTTGTGCTTTTTTTCCTGGTGAAATAAGGAGGAAGATCTCTGTACTTTGGGCATACGCAACTCAGATGGTTTGGCACCGTTGGGAGGATTCAAGGATTTTGCATCAGTGTCAAATCTATCTAGTCAACTAATCATTAACATAACTTAATATTCGTGATTCAACGATTTTGCATTGGTTCAAGATAGTAAATTTATTTGATTTATGTGGGACTCTTTAGTAGATGAGGTGATGATATTTATAATAATAGTACCATAACTCTTTTTGAGCAGTTTCCAGCGGTTGTACTCATGTTCTTCCATCTTCTTGAATTATGTGCCCATGTTCTCATAATACCACGATCCTATTCTCAACTAGTTACTCCTCCAAAAACACATGCTAGTTATTCCACGGCCTCAATTGCCTTGTTCCCTAGTGACTTTGAACTAGTAACCATATCTCAAGGCTCCTCATATATTCAGTCATCTTTTAACACCTTAACGACTAACTAATCTTATCAATACTATTGTCGGTCAGCATTAATCACTCATCATTGTATATCAAAAATCGATCAAGTGTAAATATCGATGTGTACCAACATCTCTATCGTTGTTAATAACTGTCAACATCACACGCTTGGTGATATCCAAGCTTTAGCCACATGCTCATCCATTCCGAAGACTTGGTATTTTTTTAGTCAGAATTCGTATTAGGTTTCTTAACTCAAGCGGTGTGAATGCTTCGACGGGCGTTTGCTTTTTCGCTCTCAATCTTGCCGAAGATATGCTCACTTTTAGCGCGTTGCTGGATTTCCAATGTCGTGTCCTTTTTTACGCCTTTTGACGCCACTTTCGGCTCCCTTTTCGTTCCCTGGGTGTCTTCACGCTGCTAATTTCCTCACGCGTGAATGTCGTATTGAAAGTGGCCCCAAGTCGACCCTTTCGGTAAACCAGAGGGAGGAGGGAGCGGCAAGGACTTAGAACTCGGAGAGCGGACCTTGTCCAAGAACTTGTATGGGAATTCCCTGCTTTAAATTCACCTTGGAAAATTTAGGGTCGGGTCGTGTAACAAATCAGTTAGCTAGAATTCATAATCTTATCAAAAAGGATCTACGATATCAAACGTGAAAGGATGCGATAGAGATCGATAATTTTCATGAAAATGTGAATGGGCCTTTGAGCAAAAATTTAGGTGTCAATAATAATTTTCATTAGATATTAGTAAGTTAATATTTCTTTTTGAATCATCCCTCGTGTGAATTTCTTTTATCAATAATCCGGACTGCATATGAAGCCGGGCTTGTGAATTATTAGACTAGATTGTAGAATTTCCATAGACGTTGGCATTGCAATTTGACCTGTTTTGTCCGGATTTGGAAATGAAGAAGCCTTTTTCTTACGGGCATAAGTGATTAGTGCAGGTAAAATTCTAAATTTGAGATAAGATTTATGGATAGTAAATAAGCAGAGCTACTTCCAAGATTTTCATAATTAATAAAATGAAACTCATCCCTAAAGGGAAAAAAGAAATATGGATCTATACATATAAGTGTGTGCGTATATATTAAGATGGATGGAATACGAAGAGGAAAATAGTGCGATAGCTTTTTTAGGTAGGTTTTGTTTTTAATTTTTAATTTTCTTTCCAAAGTCTGGAGAGTTTGGCAATTAAGTGAACCATACTTTAACTTTTTTTCTTATTATTATCAAATAATCATGTTTTAACGTTGAATAATAGCTTTCCACCTCATTTGGTACATTGCTTTATTAAAATATTTATATAATTAGTACAATTTCGGGTGCGGAGACAAAGATGAGTAGGCTCAAAAATTTGTTGGCTGCACGTTACTTTCCTTATGGTCAAAGCTGAAATTGGCCCAAAAGCAAACGTCCGCTGCTTTTGACGACAGAGATGGGGAAGACCATTACGACGACGACGACGAGCGCGGTGGTGGTGTGCTGACGCTCTTCGGCAGTTTTCATCTTCTTCCTTTTGATTTTTCCATTGATTCGTGCCTTGAGAAGCCCGGGAAACCCATAACTTCTTCGAGCGCCTTTTCTTGCCGGGCCTCCGGTTTTCGCTTCTCCGGTTTCGCCTCGTCGCCTACGTGTCCCTTCGCGGGTCGCGGGTCGGCGCTTGCCGCGTGATTTTGACGACAAAGATGTGGAAGGCCATTACCCTGTACTCTTGATGCTTCTCTGGATCCATGCTTAGTGTGTAAGTGCTGCTTGAGATTTCCTTCCAAGGCGTGTTCTCCTGCTTAGATAATCCAGAAGTTCTCCTCCTTTTTTCCGGTAAGTATAATCTAATTTTCCTTTGTTAATTTCCTCCGTGTAGATCTAGTGAATCTCTCTCTCTCTCTACATGTGCTTTTGTCCCTGGTGAAATAAGGATCTCTGTACTTTGGGCATACAAAACTCAGGTGGTTTGGCTCTGTTAGGAAGATTCAAGGATTTTGCATAGATATCAAGTCTATCTGGTCAGCTAACTGTCAACATGACTGATGAATCCTTTATGTTTCTATATGCATCTTTTTTTATTGATGTTGTCTGTTTTAAACAGTCCTGTGCTTTTGCTGGGCATTGTCTCTGTTTTTCATGTCATGTCCTCTTTGTAGGCAATAGCAAACAGAATGCCTAAAGAGCAAGATCCATTTCGTAAGTATGTAAAAGATTTGGAGAAGAGAAAGTGGAGGTGCACATTTTGCAACAAGGAGTTTGCCGGAAGTACTCCAAGGATCCGGGCGCACCTCGCTGGAATTCCGGGCCATGGTATCAAAGCTTGTGAGAAAGTTAAAGATTCAGTGAGAGCAGAAGCCTTGGAGACATTTAATGGTAAAGGCAGTGTGTTGGATAAAAGCACGGGAGGCACATCGGGCGAAGGAAGGGAGAGAATAGTTATTGGTGCGAGTCAAATTGGATTCCAAATTGACGATGGATCGAATCCCAATGACACGCAGAACTCGAATCGACCTGGGTGCGTGCTGCAGCAACCGTCTTGCAATTGGCGGACCGGAACTGTTACTGCTTCAGCATGCCCTCAGGATCAAGTGTCTTTGCCTCCTGGTGATATGCCTCTGGATAATCTGGATAACACCCAACAATCAGATCCATCGAACCATCGGTTGGATGCATCACATGGAAATGAAATTGCTTCACCTATCCAGCAACCTCCGATGGACTGGTCGGCTTTATCTTCTTCTGATCTGAGTGAACTATCGGCGTCTCCTAAGCCACCAACTCATCTTGGATTTGGAGGTGATGTTTTACCCACTCCTTTACTCAGTAACATAATTACGACCAGCATTCCCCAATTTTCAAGTGGACAATTTCTAAGCTTTGACGAACAATTTGCGGATGGAATCACTCCATATTCACCGCTATATTCAGATTGGTCGAATCTTCACCTCTCTCCGCCAGAGAATCTTCTTGAATCTCGTGGCGTAATTGCAAACGCTTCTGAGGAAATAGAAACAAATGAACTGCATAATCCAACGATGGGATCATCATTACAGACTGATCCATTCCTTGATGTGGACAGAGCAAATCGTTTGCAGGATTGTGGTCAACCGCGTGGAGTGGAAGAGGTTCCTGTGCCTGGCGGCATAAGTCCGACTGACCCTGTCCAACATCCTGGTTGGCTTCCCCCAAGGTGTGACAAGGAAGAGGGGAATGATATCCATCGGTTTCTTTCGCCAACTCCAGTGGACATCGATCCGTCAATTGCATCACAGCAGCTAGAGGCGTCAACAAATACTGTAGGCCCATCATCGGCACACGGTTTGTCTGGATTAATCTACATCTCTACTATGGTTCCATTAGATCCTTAATATATATCTCCAGATTATTGTATTGAGATCTAACATATGATGTGTTTTTAAACAAGATACTATGGGGGGTTCTCCAATCAGGAATATGCTGAGCATCCTTGCATATTCCATATGTCCAATATCACTTCCTTTTTATTGCACAATTTCTTTCATCAAAATAAATAACTTTTGTGGATGTTGATTTTCGCTGTAGGTATTTTGTGTGATCAAGTTCTAGATGTTATTTTACATGTACACATGGCTTGATTTGAAAGTCCAATTGTTGATTGATCTTACACTTGAGTCTTTTATTGCAAGCAGCTTCGGCGCCCCCTCAACTTCAAATTGTTCCACATGGATGCATTAATCTCACAACAATGCATCGGAATCCAACCTTGGCATCATCTTCGTCGAAAAAACAATCAGTCATGTGTCACCCACAAGCTCTAATGGACAAGGATTCATGTGTGCCATCATCATCACAAGCCCCAAATAATGTTCCACCACCTCCTCAAATTCTACCCTGTGGAACAGGCCTGATAGGCCCATCGTCAATACCAGGTCTATGGTTATTTACAAAAATTAATCCTTAGGTATCACCATGTTACGTTATTATGGGGCAGCAAGAATGCTATCATGAGACTCTAACAGATGGAATTTTTTGCATAATTAGATATGAACAAGGGTGTGCCAATGACAAGTCATCCAAACACAAGGAACAACTTTGAAGAGCATGGAGCTTTGAAAAGAAAACTAGGCGAAGCCAATAAATTGTTAGAACATGTGATGGTGGGAGAGGAATTTCAGAAAAATACTACAAAGATTTTGGAGTACCTAGTAGGGAGTCAAATATCCCGACTCAGCATTTGTGGAATGGGGGGTATTGGTAAAACGAATATTATGTTGCACATACATAATAGACTCCTCGAAGAAGCAAACTATGGCGATGTATTGTGGATAACTGTGTCACGGAATTTCAAAACACGAAAGTTGCAGGACACCATTTGGGAGGAACTAGGTTTGGGCAAGCTACAAGAAGAGGATGTGAGGAAACGAGCGGCAATGTTGTGCAATTGTTTGACGAAAAGAGGCAAATTGACAATAATCCTCGATGATGTGTGGAAATGCATTGATCTTACAAAGGTGGGAATCCCAGTTAAAGTGGATGGAATAAAGTTGGTCTTAACCACCCGATCCTTTGACATATGCCACCAAATGCAATGTCAAATGATAAAAATTAAACCTCTATCTGATATAGAAGCCAAGAGTTTATTTTTGGAGAAGCTTGGATCTGAAGTGGCCCTTAATTTGGAAACTGAAGAAGTTGTGATGTCCATTATTAAAGAATGTGCAGGCTTGCCACTTGCAATCGTCACGACAGCAAGAAGAATGCGAGGAGTGACCAACGCATTTGAATGGAAGGATTGCTTGGAGAAATTGAAAGAATCGGATATCGAGAAAACGGATATGGAAAAGGTCTTAAAGAGACTAAAATTCAGTTACAATCGCCTTGGTGATCATGAATATCAACAATGTTTCTTATCTTGTGCACTTTATCCAGAAGATTGGTTGATTGACAAGTTCGAGTTGATAGAATTCTTTATTGACCAAGGATTGATTGTTGGATTGAATACGAGGGAGAAACAATATGATAGAGGCCTCACCATACTGCAGAAATTAGTAAATGCTTGCCTATTGGAAGATCATGAGGGCAAGGTGAAGATGTACGATTTGATTAGAGACATGGCATTGCACATCATGAGTGCGACTTCAATTGTAAAAGTGGGAAAGGGGTTGAAAAGGATACCATATGAGGAATATTGGACGGATGCTTTAGAGAAAGTTTCTCTGATGGAGAATAATATTGAAGAATTTCCCTTGAACATGTCACCAAATTGTCCTAAACTATCAACTTTATTATTCAATAAAAGCTCGTTGCATGATGTGATCATCCCTAATTCTTTCTTCAAACAATTATGGGGTCTAAAGGTTCTAAACCTGAGTGGATGTAGACTAAGGGAACTTCCAGATTCCATATCAGACTTGGTAAACTTGACAGCACTATTGCTTAGAGAATGTGATGAATTGCATCGTATCCCTCATTTAGGGAAGCTCAGATCTTTGAGAAAGTTGGACATTTTTTATTGTGTTAGTGTTGAAGTGCTCAAGGGTCTAGAGATGATGGTGAACTTGAGATACCTTGACATAGCTCATACAAGCATAGAGAGATTACCCAAAGGAACATTGGGAGCTTTGTTAAACTTGCAGCGTCTTGGAGCTGGGCTAGTAAATATAGAAGAAATTGCAAAATTGTGGGCATTGGAGACACTTAACTGCTTCTTTGACGATGTGGATGATTTCAACAAGTTTGTGAGGGTGGTTAGTGAGCAGACGAATAACATCCGCTATTACAAGATCAAGCTGCCTCAAGAAGGATGGGATAGATTTGACCAAACATATGTTGGTGCTCTATTCCAGTGTCGTGAGAGGAGTGTCGACGTTGAGAGGACGAGTCATGCTATTGTGAGCGCGAGAGGGGAAAGCAGTGGTAGTGGCAGTGGCAGTGGCATTTGTATTTTGATTCCCCAAGATGTGCGGAATTTGAGAGCGTGGAATTGCGACGGTGCGACAAATTTATCTAACATGGGTCCGCTTGAAGAGCTTAAGGAGCTAGAAATAAAACACTGGAGCAACTTGCGGGTGCTCTGTGGAGGACAAGATGAAGAAGTAATCGACATACATCACTCCCCTACTCAAATCTCTACCCCACTCCTCTTCACACGCCTTAGGGATTTGGAAATATCTGAATGTCCGAAACTGAAGTATCTCTTTGGGCATGAGCCTAAATTCTCCCTTCCGCATCTACGAAGGATTAGAATAAAGTATTGTAGGGAAATGGTGGGGATAACAGTGGCAGCTACATCACCATCACCATATCCATCCCTAGCCTTCCTTGGTCTAGAAGAGATAAAAGTTGAGAGGTGTGGTAAAATGAAGAGAGTGGTGGAATTTGAGTGGTTGCCCCACTTCCCTAATCTGAGAAGACTTAGCGTATTCGATTCTGAGAACATGGAGGAGATAATCGGAGGTCTTTCCTCATACATGTCAGTTGAAGAGATTTCCCCAGAATGGCTTTTGGTAGAAGGATGCCATGAGTCGCCACTCCATCTTCAAAATCTTCAAACTATCCAAGTCATTGGCTGTGAAGGAATGGAGGAGATGATAAGCGGAGTGGGACAAGGCCAAGAAGGGAGCATGACGACTCCTATAAACAACACCCCTTCATCCTCCCATTCTTCAATTTCTCTCCCAAAGCTTAATTTTTTGTATCTACACAATCTACCCCAGTTGAAGAGCATATGTGAAGTCCCAATAACTTGCAATTCCATGGAACATTTGGAGGTGATCAAATGCCAAGAACTAAACAGGATTCCTTTGGAGCTACAATTTCGTGATATTGAGGACCTTCCGCATATTGTGGTGGAAGGTAATCTTCAATCTCATCTTGTTTGGTGATATTGAGGACCTTCCGCATATTGTAGTGGAAGACGCTAATATGGGATCATCCCGATGCTCAAGCTAATCTTCAATCTCATCTTGTTTTCAAGGGCAGTCGCTGTATTTTAGAAGGCCAGCACAAGTCACGTGAGTTATCAATATAATTTCCTTCATTCCCGATAGAAATTGAAAAATATCGAAGGAATTATCAATTGTATTGCTATATATTTTATATGTGTACATAAGCCTATTTATAATACAACAAGATAAAATAGGAAAACAATATACAAAATTACATTTTCCTATTTTATTGTGTAAAATAGTACTCTTATGGATTGATTGATTAATTAGTCCATAATCGGAATTAGAATTAGAATCAAATCAAATCGTATCTCCAACAATTCCTTTAAATTCGTTACGAAGATGATGTTGCCCTTCTTGTTATAGTCATGTAGCTATAGAGACTAGGATCAGAACTAGAGGTGTCAAAATGGGTACACAATCCATTTATGAACCCATATTTGTTTAAATGGGTTGTTAATGGGCCAAGCCTTATTTTCCAAAACACCTACAAATAAAGAGACTGAGATATATAGGTCTTAAATGGGTTTAATTTGCACCCATTTAAGACCCATTTATCAACCCATTAAAAATAAACCTATTTATAGGGACACATACGCGATTACTCTCCCTCTTCATTCTCTTCATTTTCTCGCTTAACCTCCATCTTCTTCTTCTTCTCCTTCCGCTGTTAGCCGCCATTGCCATGGCCGCTACCGATGCCGCTAGCACCGTCGCCGTTGCCAAAACCTTCGCGGCCGCCGCCGCTGCCGCCGTCGCCGCCACCGCCGTCACCATCGCCACAGCCGTCGCCACTGCCACCGCCACCCTCATCGCCGCCACCATTGACAACACTACCAATCACATTGATGCTGTCGCCGCTGCTGTCGCCACCGCTTACACCGTCACCGCTGACGCCATCGTCGCCGCCGCCACCATCGATGCTGCCTTCCCCGACGTTGCCGCCGCCATCGCCGCCGCTGCCTACGCCACTGCCGCTGCCGCCACCGCCGCTGCCGCCGACGACCATGATGTCGTCGTCCATGCCGCCGTTAAAGCCTCTCGTCGCCGCCTTAAACGCCGCCACCGCCTTAGACTCCGCCGCCACCGCTGAAGTCTTTGCCGCCTTAAACGACACCATCATCGCCTTCATTGCCGCCGCCACCATTGCCTTATCGAGCGTTGGCGGAAACATGGGTGATTGAATTCGCTTGCGAAAAGTGATTGTGCTTTGATTGGGCGGATCTACGGTCTTTTAGATCTCTGTCGCTGTCGTCTGGCGCGGTTGGGCCGCAAACCTAAACTCTGTTGTGAGTTGCTATCCTTCTCTCTATCCTCCCCTCTTCCCCCTCCTTTCTTTTGGGTTCTCGTTCTAGTCTCGTGTCGTCACGAAATTCGAGCGATCGGTGTCCTTGGGTGGTCATTTTACTGGTCTTTGTCTAGGTGCTAATCTTTCGGGTGGTCTAGTTACTGATTTTTTTTATGGTGGGCCGCCGCCGAATTGCTATGGCTCGAGGGTTAGAATGTGGACGGTTGGATTTCCATTTTGGTAAACCGCTAAAGGAGCATATTGCCCATATACGATTGCTTCTGGCTTTTTTTCCCTCTAGTTATAGGCATTTGTAAGTTGATTTTTAAGTGTAGTAATGGTGCATTATGGACTTCTGAGCACAATTATAGTTGCTCAGGGTACTCTTTTGACTATTTGCTTTTGCTTGGTTCAAATGTCTTAATTTATTGGATGGAACATGTGCGGATTGAATTACTGCCTTGTTGCTACAGGCAGAGGCAAGACGATAAGTGGGAACATGATCTTTACGAGAATGATGAACCTCAGATTTCAAGTATGGTAGAAAATCATATCAGTTCGAAAAAATGTCTTTCTACTATTATTCTATTAAAAAAAAAAGTCCTCTTATGATTTTGACTTTGTGGTACTCGCATGCGAAGATCACAGGGTCAAGGGCCGTGATTTGCGTTTGAAGCTTGATGGATTTTTCCTTTTTGATGGGCCTAAGTTGGCCCGTCCGCCCATGATGGGCCTAAATGCTCGGCCTGTGAGTTGAGGGCCCATGGAGGAAGTTATTAAAGATAAGGGAAAATCTTGGAGAAGGTTAATCGGGTGAAGTTACGTATTTTTGAGAAAGAGAGATTACGCTCTCTCTGTACGTTACGTATTCCAACACCGCTTTTTCCCGAAGAACAGATTATCCTCTGAAGAATAGTGTGGATTCTTCCTCGTGTCGCAACACCGGTGTTTAGTTTGTGGAAACAAGGTACGTTCGTCTATGTGATATGCCTTAGGATCGGTGATTCATGATTTTCCTAGGCTCGCTTCCGCTACGTTGTTTTATTAGGGTTCGATTCTGTGTCGAATCACTATTTTGGGGATTCCGAATCCCGAATTTTACCCATCATTGGTATCAGAGCCATCTCAATCATGTTTCCCGATTATTGTTTACGTTTATAAACAAGTTTTGATTGATTGTTTTTCGTTAAACGTCACTGTTGATTGATTAAGAGACGGGAAAATCCCGACGCCGTACTGTTCCCCCTAGTTTTTTGATTTTCTGTAGATTGAATTGTGTTTCTAATTGCTTAGGGTTGAAGTGCTCCTTGTTACGAGAAATTCGAGTGGTCGCTCGCCGCCGGACGCGCCGCCACGCGTGACAGAAGAGTTCGGCTTCGTTGGCGCGTGCGCACGTGCCGAGGCGGTTCCTAGGTGCGTGCGACGCACGCGCGAGCGGTGGAAACCGCAGGCGTCGTGGTAATCGCATGCGTGTGCAGCAACTGCCTGCGCGTGCAAGGCACATGCCAGCTGACGTCATCATGACGTCAGCCGGCGGTTGCCCACACATGCGCAGGGCATGTGCCAATCGGTTCGTCCGACCGGTCCAACCGGCCCGTCCGGCCTCACCGGCCTCACCGGTCAGACCGGACAGACCTAACCCGACCCGTTCGACCCGGCGGACCCGTTGACTCGACCAGTCATCTGTTGACCGTTGACCACCGTTAACCGCTGACTTTGACCGTTGAACATTGACTTTAAAAAAAGAGAGGAAAAGAACATGTTTCTTTTTCAATTATGTCTATGTGGATTATATGTAATTCCTTTTGTTCTGCATTTGTTGCAGGAACAATGCCTCCCCTGAAGTTGCACACACCTATTCGCGCAATTACCGATAAACAAAAGGAAAGGCTTTCAAGGATGATAACCGATTTGAATGATTATCAGTGGGAGAGTGGAGACATAATTGATCATGTTCTTGAAGTCAATGGGAAAATACAAGAGGTCATATGGAATAGTCGTCCCATGCCATAATCAGAGATGGTGCGATTTTTCATGAACACTCTTCCATCAGAATGGCAAGAAGTGTTGAATCGCTTATGGGAAGTCAACAGAGCTACTTCATATAGGAGTCTTGTGATGGCTTTTATAGATGATTATTACCGGATTATTACAAAAGAAAAGATCAAAAAATTGAACAAAAAAGGATATTTCCCATTCATATATTGACTTGGGTTTAGATGTTTTCGAGTTGTCTTTCTTTTAGTAGGCTCTATGGACATGTTATGTGAATATTTTTCTATCTTATTGATGTTAGTGTAACATCTGATGTGTTTAGTTGCATAATATCGAGATTTTCTTTCTTAAATATCCATTTGCTTATGTTATTTATTGTTGTAAATTAATATGTTAATTTACAATTCGTTGTGGGAAGTTCAAGAAAGTTTTAGTGACTTTGCTGAACTTATTTTGCATAGAAAATTGTATTAATGATAATTTCAAGTTAGGATTTTTAGATGATGATTGGAAACTCAGTGACCTCTTGATTCTGAAACTTAATTTGAAATTATTCATTAATATGATGGTTTTATGCAAAATAGATGCATAAATGATAGGCATTAATAAATCGTGCAAATATGTTTGATATGTTCAGATCAATGGCTTTAGCCACAAAGAGCATAGTCGCTGAGCTAAACAAAGGTGAGAAGCTCAATGGCGATAACTATGAAATATGGCACATGAAAATTTAATATATGCTGAAAGAGCAAGAGGCACTAGAAACTCTTAACCTAACCATGGTAGAACCTGAAGAAGGAAACACTGCGCATCATAAGAGAGATAAGGATGCATTTGCTGCATGGAAAAGAAAGAACTCCCTAGCTCGCACACGCACCGAGTAGCATGGAAAATGACGTCCTGCGTGAGTTCAGGCATTTTGAGAATGCCAAGGAAATGTGGGAAGCGTTGGCAGCAAGATTTGGTCATATTTCGATGATCAGACTGAGGCAGCTCACTCTTAGGTTTGACTCTTATAAGAAGCCGCATGGTCAGACCATGAAACTACACTTAAGAAAGATGTCAAACATGATTAATGAGCTGAAAGATGCTGGCCATGTCTTGACTGACGAGCAGCAAGTGCAAGCAATGATTCGTTCATTGCCTCAAAGTTGGGAGCATATGAAGGTGCGCCTGACCCATAATGAGAATATCAAAATCTTTGAGGATGCAGTGCGCCATCTTGAGCTGGAAGAGGACCGTCTTTTGGCGGCTAAGCTAGAAATTGAAATTTATCATGCTGGTTCCAGCTCACATGGAGCTTCGAGCTCCAAGCGCAAACGTCCTAACTGGTTCGATAATAGGAAAGGCAAGGGAGCAAGTTCTTTAGGGAAGAAACCTAAGCTTGACCAACATGAAAGAGGAAAGCGTCCTCGAATGAAGAAACTATCGAGGGTGAAGTGTTTCAACTGTAACCAGAAGGGTCACTATGCTCGCGATTGTCGCGAGTCAAAAAAGGTACACACCCCTTGTACTATTGGGAACTTTGCATATGTGTCAAGTTTTGTATTCTTAACTAAATCTAATCTTTTGTGGACTGTAGATTCAGGAGCGACAGACCATGTAGCGAAGGATAGAGAATCCTTCGTAGAATTTCGACGAGTTCTGACTGGAACTAAGTAGATCTATGTGGGAAATAATTCCAGAGCAGAAGTAAAAGGAATTGGCATTTGTCAATTGAACATGTGTGGTGGACGCACTTTGTTCTTACATGATGTGTTGTATGCTCCGGAGATTCGTCGGAATTTAGTGTCTGTTTTAGTGTTGGTTAAACTTGGTTTTAATATGAACTTCCACAATGATGGTGTGGATTTGTATTTGGATACAAACTACTATAGTTGTGGTCATTTTCTATATGGTTTTATTGTATTAAATGTTGATTGTGGTAATGTCAATGTTTGTTATTCCCTTTTCACATATTCTACTTCATATAATAATGATATAAATGTATGGCATGCTAGACTTGGTCATATTGGCCAACAACATATGAATAGGCTAGCCAAAGAGGGCTTGTTGGGTAACATTGAAAAAGTCGATTTGCCCATATGCGAGCATTGCCTGGTAGGGAAAACAACAAGAAAACCATTTGGAAAAGGTAAAAGAGCTGAATTTACTTTGCATTTAATCCATTCTGACGTCTGTGGTCCAATGAATGTGAGAGGAAGGCATGGGGCTGTTTATTTAATCACATTTATAGATGATTATACTCGATTCAGATATGTCTATTTGATTTCTCTAAATCTGAAGCATTGAGTTGTTTCAAAAAGTTTATGAACTTGGTAGAAAATCAATTAGACAAAAAAATAAAAGTATTGAGATCCGATCGAGATCGTGAATATTTATCTGATGAGTTCAGAAAGTTATGTGATGAATAAGGAATAGAAAGACAGTTGTTTGTTCATTATACTCCTCAACAAAATGGTGTTGCGGAAAGAAAAAATAGAACTCTTCTGGAAATGTTTAAGTCCATGATGGCACATGCTAACTTACCTATCACTTTCTGGAGTGATGCGTTATTAACTGCTGCCTATATACTTAACCGAGTGTCTTCCAAATCAGTTACTTCCACTCCATATGAGTTATGAACAAGTAGAAAATCGGACTTAAGTTTTCTTAAGCCATGAGGTTGTGCTGCCTATACTCATGAGTCCTCTCACAAGTTTGGGAAATTGGGTCCTAGAGGAAAGAAGAGTATTTTCATAAGATACTCTGAACACTCGAAAGGGTATGTGTTCATAAGTGAGCAGGAAAGTGGGAGTATAACTGAGTTTGAATCACGGGATGTCACATTCTTAGAGAATGATTTTCCTAAAAAGGGTGAAATAGGTGATGACTACTCCCTATTTGAAACCTTGGATCCAGATAATAAATTTAGTGGAGTTCGTCCAAGTGGGAGTAACATAAGAAGTGATAAATTTAATTCAACTCACTCTTAATTACAACCAAATGATGAGACGATATCATCATTATCTAATCCGAGTGGGAGCATAATTGGGAATGATGTGCAAAGTGTACCATCTCCCGTACGGCGAACAAATCGCAAAAGTATTCCCCATCGACGTTTTGACATTGAAGGGGAAACTTTTATGGTTGCTCCGCAAGATGAAAATGAGCCAAGGAATGTAAATGAGGCTCTAAGTTGCCCTAATAAGGAAAAATTGATGCATGCAATGAAAGAGGAAATGGAGTCAATGAAGTCAAACCATGTCTGGGAACTGGTTGATTTTCCAAAAGGACACAAAGCTATTGGGAACAAATGGGTTCTCAAAATAAAGTGTAAAGCTGATGGCTCGATAGAAAGGCATAAAGCTCGTCTTGTGGCAAAATGGTATAATCAACAGGAATGAATTGATTATGAGGAAACATTTTTTCCTGTCGTAAGATTTACCTCGATTCGCATTATTCTGGCAATAGTGGCAAGTATGGATCTTAAGTTACATCAAATGAATGTAAAGACTGTTTTTCTCAATGGAGAATTAGACGAAGAAATTTATATGGAGCAACCTGATGGTTTCATTATGAAAGGCCAAGAACAAAAGGTATGTCGACTTTTGAGATCGATATATGGCCTTAAGCAGTCGTCGAGACAATGGTATATATATTTTCATAATGCCATAATGGGATATGATTTTACAATGATTGATGAGGATCATTGTGTATATATCAAAAGGTCCAAAGATCAATTTGTGATCATATCATTATATGTTGATGATATACTGATTGCAGGAAGCAATAAAGAGTTTATTAATATTGTCGAAAGTTGGCTATCTTCCAATTTTGAGATGAAAGACATGGGTGAGGCTGCATACATTCTTGGAGTTAAGATTTCAAGAAATCATTCGAAGAGATCATTGTCTCTTTCACAAGAAACATACATAAATGGGGTTCTTGAACGATTTCATATGCAAGACTGTAAACCCATAGATACTCCTATTGCAAAAGGCGAAGGATTGAGCCACAGATTGTGTCCAAGGACTCCACAAGAGAATGAACAAATGCAACATGTTCCTTATGCTAGTACTGTTGGGAGCTTGATGTATGCTATGATGTATACAAGACCTGACATATGTTTTGCAGTTAGAATGGTAAGTAGATACCAATCCAATCCAAATCAAGCACATTGGAAAGCCGTTAAGAGAATACTGAGGTATATAAAGGGAACTGCCGATTATACGCTGAGTTATCAAGGAAAGGATCTGCGACTCAAAGGCTAATTTGATGCTGATTAGGGAGGAGATTTAGATGAAAGGAAATCTACCTCTATGTTTGTTTTCTTACTGAATAATGGCGCCATATGTTGGAGCAGTAAGAAACAAACGTGTATAGCCTTGTCCATGATGGAAGCTGAGTTCGTGGCATTATCAGTAGCAGTTCAAGATGGTGTTTAGCTTAAGAGATTTTTGGATCATTTAGGTGTTATTGGGTATGCTGCAGACTCATTGTTGGTTAACTGTGATAGCCAAGCAACAATAGCGTACACCAAAGATCCAAAATATCATGGCAAGACCAAACTTATAGATACCAAGTATAATTTTGTCAAAGATATGGTTGCACGAAAAGATGTGAACTTACAGTACATATCTACGCATAGAATGGTCGCAGATCCTATGACGAAGCCAATACCTAGAGATGTGTTTTGTGATCATGTGAAATCTCTAGGACTGCGTAGAGGTTAATGTACTAAATATTGTTATTTTCCCTAAGTGTTCACATTTGATGAATTTGTGTTTTCATCATTAATGCTTATGAATTTTTTGTTTGTTTGATGTTTATGCATCTTAATGCTCAGTGCATTATATTGAGAAAGTATGTCGGACAGATGAAAGATTAGCCCACTCACACGAGTAATCGCCTCTATTTACTGTGTGATAAATAGAGATGAGACGATTTTTAAGCTTATTATCTAAGTGATGATTGAGAGCTCAAGCTTAAAATATATATGTCGCCTTAACTGAGTGTTAAGATGAGGACATAATATTTACTATGTCCGAAAGTAAAATAACCCACATATTTTACTTTATCTGTCTATGATGCCAGATGTGAGTTATGATGAATTCTGTGAATGAGTAGATACGTGAACTCAAGTTAGACATTAAGTATGTATGAACTATCATCTGTACGGTATTAAAGGTGTAAACATACGCTCCATGGGAAATGAGTTAAATACCGTAATACGTATTTCATACTACGTATGAATGAGACGACCAATAAGAGTGGCAAAAGTTTTTATCTCAACTTTTATACCGTGTGAGACTCTTGAGGAAAAGAGTTCCTCAATTTAGTGCCCTCATGACTCTTACTTATTCTCAAGATTTCTATTAAATGTTTGCTATCTTAGAATGTTGCCAATGATCATGAATTGATTTGATCTAATGGGACATTTCTAGAAAAGCAAGTTGAACTGAAATTGAGAGTTTCAAGGAAAGAGGAAGATCGAATTTGGAGAATCACATTATAGTTTTGTATTCATTGGTCGACCAATTATGATTGTTTTATGGGATAATCATAATTGTGAATACAATATATCATTGTTTAAAAAAAGATCAGAAGAGAGATATAAATGTGATCGATCGATCTAGGGTACTGCATACTAAATCTACTCAGGATGTGATGCCCATTATGAGCTGCTATATATTCCTAACAGATGTATGGCAGAATGAGCTCTCAAAGTATCTTTGGTCGCCGCGACTATTCACTAGTATGAATGTTGTAGTGAGGAAAAGAAGATTCTGTTCGGCCCACCATGTCGAATGGGAGAATGATGGATTTTTTTCATTGATGGGCCTAAGTAGGGCCCGTCCGCCCATGTTGGTTTTGGCCCACCACGTGCGAGTGGAAGATGATGGATTTTTCCTTTTTGATGGGCCTAAGTTGGCCCGTCCGCCCATGATGGGCCCAAAGGCCCGGCCCGTGAGTTGAGGGCCCATGGAGGAAGTTATTAAATATAAGGGAAAATTTTGGAGGCGGTTAATCGGGTGAAGTTACGTATTTTTGAGAAAGAGAGATTACGCTCTCTTTGTACGTTACGTATTCCAACACCGCTTTTTCCCGAAGAACAAATTATCCTTTGAAGAACAGTGTGGATTCTTCCTCGTGTGGCAACATCGGTGTTTAGTCTGTGGAAACAAGGTACGTTTGTCTATGTGATGTGCCTTAGGATCGGTGATTCATGATTTTCCTGGGCTCACTTCCACTACGTTGTTTTATTAGGGTTCAATTCTGTGTCGAATAACTATTTTGGGGATTCCGTTTCCCAAATTTTACCCATCAAAGCTCTAGAAGAATGGTCTACAACCAGCATCTCAAGGTGCAAAGGGGACTTTTTCCGGTGTGCAAGATCTTCGCAAAAAGCTTTCTGGCGTAATAAGTTACCAGCCAGTAAGTAATAACATAGCCAAACCAAAGTTGGCACCAGAGGCAACTAAACCTACTAGGAGAAGTGTTGTTGAAGCTTCTATGCCAGAGACCAAAAGCTGTTAACCAGCTCCGAACAAGAAACAAAAGGTATCTTTTATAGTTTCTTGTAGAATCTCATGCTTAGTATTAAATGGGTTGTGAAGGGCAGTTACTTTGCCTTATGTGTCAGGACAAATTAGTCTGGTCGTCACACTGCATGACAATAAAATTGGGGGATTGTGCACATTTTTATGTTCTTAGAACGTTGACATGAAATTGTAGAGATGATGCTACATACACATCTGATTTTGATTTAGGCTGAGTTAGACATGATTATCATTTGTACTTGTATTGGATGGACCATTTCTCTCTCATTGCTGTCATTATCAGGACAATGGAGATTCAGTTTTCTTGACATCTAATTGAGTGGGATGGTGATTTAGAAATTAGGGAAGTATTGTTGTAGTTTTATATGCTTTCTCATTTAAGTTGCAGTTACATCGAGATTTAACCAGAAATAATTCAACTTGAATGTATGCTTTACCCTGATGGAAGAGCTTTTGAGATAGAAACTTTCTGGATGATGAGTTATCAAGTCCTAGAGTTTCAGGATCAATATTTATGTCAGTGATCATACAATTCGATTTGTATTTTTGTCAGTGATCAATATTTATGTTCTAGAGGTTCAGGAATTACTGTTCTATCGTTAGGATACCTAGTAGCATTTTCTTGTTTATTTGAGATTTTGAACTTTTAAAAATCTTGTTGGTCAATAAATTATGGTGCTAATGGTTTGGGTGTGTAATGCAGTCCAAGATGGTTGTTGAAACAAGAAGTAACAAAAATTGTCAGATCTATTAACAGACAGCTGCGTGAGAAATCAATCAAAACTAAGGTGGTGCAGTCCTCCAGTCTCTTTAGACATTTTTCCTTCCTAGTAAATTTTAATATATGCAATAGTTGCAGGTTAGTGCTTTTGCTGTCTTGAAAGAACTTGTGGTTGTATTGCCAGATTGTCTTGTTGACCACATTGGATCACTTATTCCTGGAATTGAAAAGGCACTAAGTGTATATACATTGTCATTTTCCAAATGTTTTGTTAGAGTTTTTTGACTCCATGATGTAAATGATCTACCGGTTATTTCTCTAGCTACTAACTGTCATGTTTTTATATGTACCGGGACAAGTCATCTACATCAAATTTGAAAACTGAGGCTTTGATCTTTACAAGATTGGTGTTGACTTCACATTCGCCTTCTGTTTTCCATCCTTACATAAAGGTATAATTCCTACTGTTATCTGCAAAATTAGGTATTACCAATGATATTGTTAGGTGCAGAGGGCTTTCTTTTTTTAATGTGTATGCTTTGTTGTCCTTATTGGTCTGATGGCTCTTGCATTGTAAGATGAAAGCACCTCTTAGCACATGAGCGACAATATCTATTGCTATGATATGTTAACTATATAGAGGTACCACATTCAGTTGCTCATCTAGCATTCGCTATTCTCAAGACCGTTTCTGTATTAATGTCTTTTTCAACTTCTTGCTCCTTGAGCATAGTTTTGTTGTATTGTTAACTTTGGATGTGCATTTTGTCATGCTCGATGAGATTTTATCTGCTTAAAAGATACCTAACTTTTTTGGAAGAAAGAAAAAGAAAAATAATTTTTTTGAAAAATTATAAAAAATTGAAATATTAGTGATTGGATTTGTATTGCTTGGAAGTTTTTTAGTAATATAATCTTTAAAAAAAAAACATAAGAATAAGTTTTCCTAAATTTGGTTAAATATGAAAATGTTTTATTAATATGGGTCGGGTCGGATATGGGTCGAAAAATTTACATCAGGCATAAATGGGTCATAAATAGATTAATGGGTCAATTTGGGTCGGACCATTAATGGACATGACCCAAACCCGACCCAACCCACCCATTTAACAGCTCTAATCAAAACTAGAGTCGTGCTAGCTCTAACACTAGCTTTTGCCCTGAATCCCCCCAATGCTGGTTTCGAAGAAGTCCAGTGAAAGGCCTTCGGCTGCTATTTTAATTACTCGAGCATGCTTTCTTGCAATCTCAAGTTGCCATATGAATTACTTTCTCGTTTGTCGTACTAGCAGAAGTCCTTCACAAGGCAAAGAAGCTCAGAGATGCCTAGCAGGTGAAGCTGGACCTGGGCGAAGGCATGTTGGAAGTATGGCCGAGAAGAATCGTATGTTGCATCCTGTGAGGAGATCTTGGGTAGCTCGGCGGCAGCGGCTATGGCGAATTTTAGTCTTAGTAGAAAATTGAAGGATAGAAATTTGCTTTGCCTTCACAAGCATCGCGAGCTTGCAACTCCGATCCATAATTCAATAGATTGGATATGGCATTTTGTGTTACAAGTATGGTTTTCAGAGGTTAATGTGTGTTGGCGTTGAGTCTTGAGTTTGTACTACGTTTCTTAATTCTCTGTCTGCGACTCCATGAGCAAGCTTCACGTTGTTTCTCTTCCATTCGTTAATGACATGTGTGTTTGTAATTCAGGCCTTGTTCAAACTTGGATTTGTTGCAGTTCACTGATATGAAAACACACTCGCAATTGCCCTGTCGTTGAAAACAAATCGAAATCTCTTAGATAAATCTATGATATTTGTAAGTGTTATAGGTCAAGAGGGAGTTTAGCGCCTAACGTGTTTGATGAAATTCTTAAGCTAGTAGCGTACTTGACTATTGATTATTTGTCCATAGCATATGTGCTTGGTTGTTGTCGATGATTGATTTGCATTCATAATCCACGTGGTATCGCTGCTTTATTTTAGTTTGGATTATTTCTTATTCAACCATTAGACTTGCACAGATCAAGGTTGCTTTGTTTTTTTAAGCCATTTTTCTGGATCTGGAAGGTGGGTTCTGAGATGATGGTTAGTATAGGGAGACAATATTGCTTTGGCTCTGTCCTGGGTTAATTGGACTCTGCAGTTGAAAGAAGATGACTAGAGCTGGAAAATGAAATTTGTTTCCATGTTGTTGTCATTGCCCATAAAGCGTTCATGAAAATTTCTCAAAGGAATTTGACTTGAAAGTTTGAAAATTTCAGCATATATAGTTCAAGTCAATTGTGTAAATTTGAATGTTCATAAAGCCTCGCTATTTCAGCACCTAGAATTTTTTATGCTTTGCACTGTCCAAGATATTGGTTAGTTTGGGTCCAAGTACTTCCTTGTCTTATGTATGCAACCGTATTCGTACGAAGAGCAATCTATAGTGTGGTTTTGTTTATCAGTAAGTTTACGATCTAAAACCCATATTTAACCCAAAACCAGCCCGAACCCGTTTCATATTTGTATATGGCATGGGCCAAACTTTCACCATTGCCTTCACGGCCCTGTTCTTAGCCTTGTTGATATTTCAGAATCAGTTGCATTGGTTGTGAGACTTGTGATTTTAGTTCAATTAAGCCCTATCGAGAGGGTTCAACGCCTATAATGTGTTTGATGAAATTCCTAAGTCAGCGGCATGCTTGGTTGTTGATAGTTTGTTCATAGCATGTGTGCTTGGTTGTTGTTGATGATCGATATGTATTCATAATCCATTGTGGTATCGTTATTGCTTTATTTTAGTTTGGATTATTTCTTATTCAATCGTGAGAATTCCACGTATCAATCTTGCTGTGTCTTTTTTAAGCCATTTTTCTGGGTTTGGAAGGTGGGTTCTTAGATGATGGCTAGTATAGGAAGAAAATATTGCTTTTTGACTCTGTCTTGGGTTAATTTGACTTTTTAGTTCAGAGAAGATGACTAGAGCTGAAAAATGAAATTTGTTTCAACTTTGTCGTTATTGCCCACTAAGTGTTCGTGAAAATTACTCAAACGAGTTTGACTTGAGAATTTCAGCATGGATAGATTAAAATTAGTTCTGTAAATTAGAATATTCATAAATTTTCCCTATTTCAACATTTAGAATATATTTGATACTTAGCACTATCCAAGATATTGGTTAGTTTGGGTCCAAATACTTGATTGTCTTATGCATGCAACCATATCCATATGGAGAGCAACCTATGGCGCAATTTTATTTTTTAGTAAGTTTATGGCCCAAAACCCATCTTTATTTAACTCAAAATTGAAGTTCAAACATGTTTTATGATTTATACATGGCTTGAGCTGAACTTTCATCGTCACCTTCATGCTCCTATTTATAACTTGATACCGAAAACTCCCTTACTAACTCAACGAACCAATCATTGGAGCTGCTCTTTCTTCAAAGGCAATAATTTAAGGAGAAAAAAATGCTAAAAAGAAAATGAATCTCGGGTTTGGTCGGGTATGGATTGGATATTGGACGAGTTGGGTATAGATAGAGAAATCTACATTGCAATTATATGATAATTTGGATCGGACCATTAATGACCCAATCCAAACCCATCCAACTCACTATTTGACAAACCTACACATACACTGCAGGCAACAGGCAGGGTGGGGTGCAACTAGCATTAGCCCTACTCCATCCCATGAATCCATCCTGTTTTTGTAGTTTTCATTGTATGTAAAAAAAAAAAAAACAAATATAGATATTAGAAGCACTTTTAAGAACAATCTCTTCTTCTTACAAGCCTTGCTTCATGGGAGATGCAAGATTGAAAGTTTTCTAGGTAAGCAACGGGAGACAATTGTTTCCCTTGTATTCTGCCTTCAAATTGTTTCGCATCCACAAATTTGTGATATTAAGATTTTGTTTGACTCAATAAAATCTGTATATATTTTTTCAAAACCTACCCATGAAGCCGTTTCTTATTATTACTCTATCTTTTTACATAATTATTGTAATAATAATAATAATGAAAAATGGCAAATATAATAATAAACGAATGCCAAATATAATGCGGTGCTCCGCAAGGATTCGTTGTTCCGAGAAGAGAAAACTACCTCAGCCCCCCTCACGGGGAAGGGGGCATGTTTTTCATCCCATCATGTGCCCATCCTTAGAATTTACGTGATTTGAGAGTACTATTACCGCAATAGCAGGTTTCAAGCGACTGTTACTATTAAATTTTTGACTTTTTTTATAAAAAAAAAAAAATCCTGCGGTTTACATGATGACTCTTCTACAAATGTTACGTTTGAAACCCTTGCAAATTATAGGTCTTCACGCACAGATTCACATATCATCTTTTTTCATAAAATTTTCAAACTTTGAATAATATTTTATACTCCAACCGAGAAAATAAAAAGATAATTACTTAGACACGATTTGTACAATCTAATTATTGAAGTCAAACATATTTCCGATGTCCACGTCCAATCAATGCGATAATAATAACGAGATTTCTATCCGCATAATTTCAAAGATCTCGTTGTAATAATAAGCAAGAGCACGTTTAAATGAGTGTATCAAGTTGCAATTTCAATTGCAATAACATGTATAGATAGTGGGCACAATAAATGTAATCTAGTGTTTGGACTGTCAAAGTAATTTCTATCATATAAATCTAAATACTCAAAAGCAAATTCCATGATCCCCTACCCTAATGATACTCCACGTGGGTATAGCAAGCAAAAAAATATCATTATTAAAAAGCTTTAAAAGAAAAAAAAATAATAATTGAGAGACCAGAGAACGACGGATGACCATGACAACCTAACTCGCGAGTTAAGGCAGTTGACACCGGTCATCATCACTCGCCCTCATCCTCGTTGTGTTTGGGAATCAAGCTTTTTATTTGCATAATTTGAAAATAAATAAATAATGGACATACATTCAATGTCCACCTTTGTTCAACATGATAATAATGACAAATTTTCCATCTGCATAGTTTGAAAGATCTCATGCTAATAATTAGGAGAGCACGTTGAATTGAATGACCGTATCAAATTACAACTTCAATTGCAATAACATGCATTGATAGTGGACGCAATAAGTGCAATATGGTGTTTGGAATCTCAAAGCAATCCTCCATTTTTTCATCATATAAAACTAATCTTCAAAATCAAATCCCATGATCGCCTAAATGATCCTCCACGTGGGCATAGCAAGCAAAAAATATTATCATGAAAAAGTTTTAAAAGAAAAAACAAATTAATAGAGAGACCGGAGAACGACAGATGACCATAATGACCCGACCCGGTCCCCGACTGAGGCAGTTGAAGCCGGTCATCATCACCCGCGCCCTCCTCGTCGCCGCGAATCTCTGTTCAGATCGACTCCCCGGCCCACTCTCGGTAACCATCACCCTCCGCGACACGCGCTCCCACGCCCCCTCCGAGCCGGTGGGGTAATCTTCGCCGTGCGTGCCCTCCACGCACTCCAAGCGCGAGTCACGCGGGGAGCTCCCCACCCCGCGCCCGCGAGGGCAGGCGTGTAAATTCGCCGCGATGCCGTCGGACCGAAGAAGCCGAACACTTTGCACCGAAGTAACTGCAGCGCTTTAGGTGTCCCAACAAAAAAGCACGCACTTTAAAGCATCGGGCCGGCGTTCCCTGCGCTCGAGCCCAGCTTGAACCCACTGCGACCGCCACGCGTCGAGCCGCAATTGGGCGGTTGCATCCGGAGGGCCCGCGGCTGAGGCCATCGAACGGCGGAGCTCGCCGGGCTTACCGTGGGCGCGGGGCCAGCTTAGGACCGCTCCTTTATTTATGATATTATTTTCAAAAATCTCAGCAGTTTTTTTGCTCCACCAGCTTCACTGAGAGAGAGAGAGAAGCGAGAGGGGGGGTTGATGCTGCAGCTAGATCGCAGCTTCCTTGATTTGCAAGCACAGCCCTGGTACATTCTCTCTCTCTTTCTGTGCCTGTGATTTGTATAAAACGTTCTCGTGTCGAAACGTGGGTTGTCGTGTCTTCTTGATCCTTGGTTGCGGCTTGTATCAGGAATGCTAGGCGGTGGGTTCCCGGGTAGCGCATTGGGCAGGTAAATTGCAGATCTGGCTTGCCCTCGAGCTACATTGGTGATTTCTCCCGTCTCGCGGTTTCTGGGTTGACTTGGTTTTGGTGGGTTGTGCTCTGCTGAGCTCCATTTGGTGTGTCGTTGCCTTGTTTAGGGGTCAGTTGTCTGCTTCTTGTTTCTGAATCGCTTCGATGTTAGCTGGGAGATCACAGGACGGACTGCGTTTGTTGATTGGTCTGGGTGTTTGAATTTGAAATGAGAAACTGTCCTTGTAATTGATGGCTTGGGGATTAAAAAAAAAAAAAACTGGTCTTGCGAAAGAATCGATGATCCTTGAAGGACGCGACGAGAAGGTTAGGTTGCCGTTATATGGATCCATTTTACAAGTGGTAGAGAGTCCGGAATGAATTGGTGTTGGTCATGGTGATGGGTGAAGATCTAGCATGTTCCCATCTTTTACTGTTGTATTGTCGAGCGTCGAGCGATATGTGGCTGCTCAGTGAAATGGACAAAGCGGTAATGAGCAAAGCTTCTGGTCAGGATTTGGGATTGTAGTGCTGACAGTCCTACTAGGCCCCTGTTTTGCACGCTTGTTTAAACTTCTCGACCGTTATTCTTCAAGATGAGTGATTTGGTTTGTTCTGGTCGTCTTGTTCTGTGATGAGCTAAAACTTCAACTACTCCAGCTGGGACTTTTTCCTCTATCGATGCCTGAGCTGTTTTACTTCGGGCTGTGCAGGAGCTGAGGTTGAGGTTATTGCTGCATCGGTTCCTGCCTTCCTGCCATGGGTAGAGCTAAATCACCTGGTAGATGGATCAAGACATTGCTATTTGGGAAAAAAACATCAAAACACAATGTTAAGGGAAGAGAGGTATTCTTTTTGGCTACAACGAACCCTGTAACTTCTTAGTTAAACCATTGGAAATCCTGTTTCCTCATTTTCCAACTTTCTTGTATGTTGTAAATAAAAGCATGACAGTTATAGGTCAGTTCTTGCCAGGGGCTTTTGTTCTTTTTGTCTTACTAACGTACCTTGGTAATTTCTTCTCTTTTGAACTAATGTGCCTCAACCATAATGCGCAGAAAATTACAAATGATGCAGTGGTCCAGCTTGATGCTAGGGCACCTGAAGCTAATTATCACGTGGCTTCTCAGCCTAATGCTGAAAGTGATGATTGGAATAGCAGAAAACAAGAATCAGAGAGAGAGAATGAGGAAATTCTACTCCAAGATCGAGGGATTGAGACTGATGAGAATCTGGACATGGCTCAAACTCAGGATGCACCTCAAAATCCAGATATAATCAGGCAAGAGATGGCAGCAACAAAGACGCAAGCTGCTTTCAGGGGTTATTTGGTATTTATTCTGAGATTTGTCTTCTCTACTCTTCCCTACTGTCCTTAGACATTCGTTGTAGTTCAAGAATGGATAACTATCTGAATATGAAACGTTTCATACTCTGGAGAATGTTCCTAATAGTTTATTCTTCAATAAAACCTCCTTTCTTTCAAATGGCCACTGTTTATTTAGACCAGGCTTGTTTATGGATTTTGTTTTGTTTTCATGATGAAGGCTCGTCGCGCATTTCGAGCTCTCAAGGGAATCATTCGGTTACAAGCACTTATCCGCGGGCATTTGGTTCGGAGACAGGCAGTTGCTACTTTGTCCTGCATGCTGGGAATAGTTAAATTGCAGGCACTTGTTCGAGGGAGAAACGTCAGGCAATCGACCATTGGGCTTGAAGTACACAAGTTACTAATATCTCAGGTACTTCAGGGTGAAGCAATGCTTGTAGCAGATGATAGAATAGCTCCTTTTCTTTCATATGGATGTCTTTACTTGTGGCAAAAATGGCATCCTATCCGACTATACTGTTACTGGGGCTTTATGCCTCACATGCCTTGGAGTGGTGGGCCGTTGATAAACAGTGTAGACAAAAGCAAAGTTAGCATAGTGTTTGTCAGTAAAATTAACATGTCACGGATTAAAATAATTGTAGTAGTGTGAACTGCTTGGATCATTCACTCTAAGATAGATATATCTGCTTATTTCTGACTTCGCATTGCTGAATGATAATATGCCAACAGTCTTGTATAGCTTATATAAAATCAACAAACAGTGATGTCTGCAACTTGCTTCATGGGGTGTCTGCTACTCATTTGTTGAGATGTCACTTCTCTGGTTAGTGAAGTTACTTCCAAGTGTCATTTCTTTGAACAGTGATGTGTGACACAAGTGCCTACTAGGCAGGATTTAACTGTGTATGCATGGTCACGGGCACACACTTGTGTGTGTGCGAGAGGGAGGGAGGAGGGAGGGAGGAGGAAGGAAGGGGTGGGGGGGGGGGGGGGGTGGATTCTTCTTACATTACTTTTGAATCCTTTGTTCCTCTGCTGCCTTTTCATTTTTCTCCTGTGTTCATGATGATAGATTACTGAGTTACATTTCCTTATAAATTATCTGACAGGACATGTCGGGGATTCTGCCAAAGTTGATTTAAGTACTCAGCTTGCCAATGTTTCAGCAAATGCTTTCATTCGAAAGGTAATACAGCATCATGTAGTATTGAATTGATTGCAAGTTTGCTATTTGAAAGTATTCTTCTGATTTTGTTCCTATATGCTCTCCATGCAACCACTGCATGATGCTGTAGCTTGTTGCTTCATCACCAACTGTCATGCCTCTGCACCTCAATTATGATTCTGCAGAGCCAAATTCAGTTTCGAGTTGGTTAGCATGCTGGTCAGCATCCGTTTTCTGGAAACCAGTTTCCCAACCAAGAAAAATCTCCAAATCACAGAGAAAGCAGGGTTACTCACAAATTTCAGAAACTGAAACTCGTAGGACGAAGCGTGGTGTCCAGAAAACTCCTGCTTCCAATGTTGACATTATTTCAGCACGCACAACCACGGAGACACCTAAACGCAATGTAAGGAAGGTGTCTGGCCATTCTTTGGATCCTTCACAGGATAGTCCACAAAATGAGATCCAAAAGGTCAAACGTGGTTTGAGAAAGGTCCACAATCCTATTGTAGAGAATGCTGTGATCCAGTCTGAAATTGAAAGTGTAGAGCCCAAGGACAGTTTGGAAAGGCCATCCATCACTAGGGGAGTTGATGTTTTTGAGCAGAACAATAAAACTTCTGATGAGAAAATGGAGAGTGAGGCAATATTGACCTCATCAAATTTGCCTGATGCAGAAAAGATTCAGGAGCCACTGGAAATAGATGACAGAGCTGATATTCCTTTTGATGGTCAAGTAGTATTTGACTCAAATGCTTCAGTGAAGAACCATGTGGAAGATGACAGTGGTCCTGTAACAAATGGGCATCAGGAATCCAAAAATCAAGAAGTCGAGATCCAGAGGGATGATTCAGTGAGCGATGAGAAACGTAGATCAGGCCGTAAATCTTCCACACCCTCAAAGCAAGAATATGAGGAGAATGGCTCGCGGAGCAGTCCGGCACTTCCAAGTTATATGGCAGCAACTAAATCTGCAAAGGCCAAACTGAGAGCGCAAGGTTCTCCGAGGTTTGGACAGGACGGGGCAGAAAAGAGTAATATGTCAAGACGTCATTCTCTACCTTCCCCAGCTAACAGCAAAATCAACTCTCAGTCACCAAGAACCCAGAAACCTGATCAGGGAAGTGGCAAAGGTGGGAATAAAAGTGACAGATCATCAAGAGATTCGAATGGTAAGAAACTATGAATTACTTTATTTCTTCGACAACTCGAGTATTTTGTTTGTCATTCTATTGTGTTGGAATACTGGATTTGATTGAAGGATAGATGAAGTAATTTAGAGAATGCTTGCTCTCAACTCTCTTTTGGAATTACATGTTTTCTCTGTGTGGGGCAAATCCTATAAATGAAGTTGGTTATGTGTACTTTCCAAATCTTTTACCTAAGTCAAATCACATTATGCTAGTGAATATGGCAAGCGAGAAATGGTCCCAAATGCATGTCACCCTAGCAGACTTAAATTTTTGTGATATTTGCTTGTTTTGATAAGGAGGATTTCTAGAGAAACTAATCTTGCAATATACTCTGTACTGATCTAAGTGAAATCGGCCTTTGGAAAGATCCTGGGGAAATACTCCCCCCCCATCCCCATCCGGCACACGCACACACGAAAGAATCATTTTTGGTTATTTAGCTACTTATTGAGGATAGTATTTATTGTTCAATTTCGCAGGGAAGGCTGAGTGGAGAAGGTGACTTTCAGAAACACTATGGTTCGAGTCTAATTTGAGGAGCAACATTGTGTGCAGATTTCGGTAGAAGAATTAGTTTTGAAGCTTAATTCGTGGTGTCTGGTTTGCTGGTTCTCTAGACTTTGAGTTGGATTTGTTAGTGCAGGTAACATCATGGTTTTTGGAGTCTCACCATGTTAATGTCTCAAAATAGTGTTGAACTCATTATTGGTCAGTACTATGGTGTACCATACATGCATATTTGTATAGTTGTGCATCTGTTTAGCTACCTCTGTTGGTCCGCTGATGTTAGGCATCGTGAACATTTTCATCTGTAACGTGTGGCACCGATTGATGATTAATTCTGCTGATGTTTCTAGTGTGCTTGGTTTATTCAAAATTAGATTCTCTTTTGCCTCTTAATCATTCTTTGCTTGTAAATTCTCGTGAGAAGGCTGGACTTAGATGCTTGTAATAGGCAATGTAGATAGGTCATCATCGTCCACGACATATGACTCAAGCGGCACATTAAGTTGGGAGGCTCTTGGAGCGACGATCGACTCTCAGTTGATTTTCTTGGATGACTGCATTTGGTTGGCCTTTTAGGCAAACTGTTTATGAAAATGCAAAATACTTTGAGGATAAAAGGGCTTTTTGAAATGTAAATAGTGATTGATAAATTGTAATTTTAAAGTGTATTTAGAAATAATTTTGATTTAAATGATGTTAGGAAAGATAACACTTTATAAAGGACTTTTCCTACTATTAAAATAAAAAACTCAAACTGGGAAGGACAATCCCTGAAAAGTAAACGGGTGTACGCACGATGCACACGCATGAAATTAAGGACAATCCTTGAAAAGTATGTTTTTCAGGGTTGAAAAGGTTGAGAAAAATGACAAATCGTCAATCTCTTCTCGAATGGACAGTTGTTTAAACCGTATCTTTTGAAAAATCTCTGTTTTTTTAGCAATTCCCGGTCAAACATTGAATATTGTACTAGGATCAAACCCTATCCTCTTGAGATTGCCAAGTTTCTATGCCACTGGGGGATAATGAAATTTTCCAAATTGGTGTTCTTCAACTTTGAATTTTCGGTAAGCAAGAAAGGAAATTAAAAAGGTTTTGTGCTAAGTATTCATGGTTTATCGACTAATTAAGGCCATAATCCCAACAATGAAGTTGATGAGTAATAACTGCCCTTAAGCCATCTATTGTCTATAAACAATGATCAGTGCAACTTTTGATTTCTCAATAAATATAGAGATTCATTCCAAAGATAAGTGTCTCGAGCCAACTCATACATATCGGTTTCGTTCCACATTCCTAATCTACACCTTAGCTAAGAGATCGTGCCAAGCGCCGATCGTGCTCGAGACTCCTTTCTCAGCATTTGCCAAAACACCCTCTTTGCGCTCATCTCTCTCTATTCATTCCTTACCTCATTGCACTTTTCTCTCCAAACATACGACTTATCGTACGCTTAATAAGTCGTTCGTAACCCAATTCATGAACTTTCTGGGTCTTAGGCAATCACGTGCCTTGTCAGAAAACCCATCATCAATGATTTGCATCACGGAATATGCTTTTTGCTCCCATCGAAATCACGATTTCAATGCCCATCGCTCTCGCCTTTCGCCAAAGAAGAAAACACGTGAGTGGCCGGTAGCTTTCCCAAGAATCCTGCCACGCACTTTTCCATCATTGCCGTCGCCATTATCATCTCTTTAACGGGGCTACTAGGTAGCATCTTGGATCGACATTCGTTCGTGCACTAAATCGAGCTCGGTTCAATTCGATTACCATATAAGAAAAACTCGGGATAAGTTGCTTACTCATCCTTATCCAAAACCCAAAAATATTACCTCATCAGAATCCCATCTCTATCTCTCTGCTCACCTCCTCCCTATTTATTCATTCTTACCTCTCCTCATCACCATCAGCCTCTCCCAAGCGAATTTTCTACGCTCTCTCTCTCTCTCTGGTTCTTTGCCTTGTTCCTGTCTCGAAAGATGGGCAACGTCGGCTTCCTGTCTGCTCTTCTTCTGGCGGCGTCGGCGCTCCTCGTCGCCGGCGGCGTCGGCGCGGATGACCATCCAGGCATTGGCGTGTACGAGCTCAGGAGCGGACACTTCACCGCGCAGTTCACGAACTACGGTGCAACCATGCTCTCCCTCGTTCTCCCCGATAAAAACGGTACGTTTTGGCACGCCCTCTTGCTCTTCCTAGTTCTGATCAGAGGCTCGGATTGATCGTTCTCGTTTGAACAGTGTCTTGTGGTCGCTTTCGTATGACGTTCCGGGGTCATATGGCCTTGTTTTGAAAGTTGCCGGTTGTTTTTCACGTGTCCCGGACACTTCTTTTTCACACCTTGTCTTTCTCAGGTAAATTGGATGACGTCGTTCTCGGCTTCGATTCGCTCAAGAGCTACAAGGTATGGCCTTGCCCGTCTTCCTTTGCACCACTGATTCTCCGGCATCGATGACTTAATAAGATCGGTCATGTGGATTAACCAAAACCAGTGTATACTAAACCGCACGGAATTTTCAACGACTCAATCAGTCTGCATTCGTGTTGAAAATATTGTTTTAACAGGGCGATGAGAATGCAGGGATGTCTCCATGAAATGTGAATTTTCGTTTTGCGTCGGTCCATGAAATATCTTGCGCTTATTTGTTAAATCTGCTGCAGAATGATACTACCTACTTTGGAGCTGTGGTCGGACGAGTCGCCAATAGAATTGGAGGTGCTCAATTCACTCTGAACGGGACTGTTTACAAATTGGTAGCCAATGATGGCAATAACACTCTTCATGGTAGCTCACATCTATCCCTTGCCTGCTGTATTCTTCTTTGTCCACGATTTGTCTTTTAATTTAGTCTGGCCCGAACTGTTGTTCGGGCTTGAAACTTTTTTGCAATTGAATATCAGGTGGCAGCAAAGGGTTCGCCGATGTTATCTGGAAGGTGCATAGCTATGACACAGAGAGTCATGTTACATTTACTTATGACAGCTTTAATGGCGAACAAGGTAAAATCTTTTTCTGAATTTTTCCATGATGTTCTAGACGTTTTGTCAGTTCTCCGGCTGCTTAACTCGAATCCTAGTCTGCCTTTCGACCAAATCATTACTTTTGTTATGGCTTCGTTTGATTTGAAGTGCTGATATACATATTGTTCATGCGGCCGGTGATGAATGATCTGAACTCCAATCCATAATTGCTGCAAAGTTCGGATCTTTGTACAATATCCTTGAACAGACTTTAATCCATAATTGCTGCCTAAAGAGATCAAATGAGACGTGATTGGATTTTTTTCGCTCTGCAGGCTTTCCCGGTGATCTGTCTGTATACGTCACCTATCTGCTCATTGGGACCAACAAGTTAGGCATCAAACTGGAGGCCAAGGCACATGACAAGTCGACTCCGGTGAATCTTGCCCTTCACACCTACTGGAACCTCGCAGGCCAAAACAGTGGCAACATCCTTTCTCATGAAATCCAGCTTTTTGCATCAAAAATCACTCCAGTCGACAGTACTCTTATACCCACAGGTGAAATCCGTGACATCCGAAGGTCGCCGTATGACTTCCTAGAACCTCACACAATCGGGAGCCGGATCAATGAGGTGCCCGGTGGGTATGACATCAACTACGTGCTCGATGACACTGGAACCAAGCATTTGAAGAAGGTTGCCATCGTGCAAGATAACCACTCGGGAAGGAAGTTGGAACTGTGGAGCAATCAGCCCGGAGTGCAGTTTTACACAAGCAATATGATTGGTAATGTGGTAGGGAAAGGCGGATTTGTTTACACGAAATACGCCGGTCTTTGCTTGGAGACACAAGGGTTCCCTGATGCAGTGAATCACCCAAATTTCCCCTCGCAGATAGTGAATCCTGGACAGCATTATGAGAATGTCATGGTCTTTCGGTTCACAGCTCACTAAATTCCGTCTAGAAGTTGTTTTTTGAGACATGCTCAAGACCAGGAACTTTTTCCCTTACTTGTCGATGTTATCAACCATCGTTTTATGCTGATTTTTTGGTAGAGATGGTTATGAGCATTCAGGAAGAATATTTTCTATCACTGATCTGGTCCAATTTATGAAATTTCAGAAAACTGGTATTGATAGCTGATCAATCTTTTGACATCAACTTGTTCTTGAATTAGACCCGCCAGTCCATATTAGATAGTCAATCAAATTGCCATCTGAATGTGGAAACGACGAAACTATTTGCATTTTTCAGATGCTAAAGATGATAGCAAACTCTCAAAACAGTGATCTAACCAGCCAATGATGGAACTGGCCAACCAATATATATATATATATTGAAAAAAAAAAGCTAGCCAGATAGAGATAGCTAACTACCTAAATGATTGAGAAGAGAACTAGGTTACTATATCTATCATCACGTCGCTGAACGACTTCATATCATCTTCGTTTTGGTTTGAGACTTACCAGAAACAAGGATGTTCAAAGTCTTTCTTTTTCAGACGGAAGAAAGGGAACTTTTCAAGGGTTCTATCAATCTCCTTAGCAGATTCACCAGAGGGAACTTTCGTTCTTGCAAAAATTAAGAACAACAAGAACCACAAGAAGAGGCTCGGAAGCACCTCAATCTTTGCCCATACATACCAGAATACAATGAAAAACTTGTATGTAGGAGTCCCTTAGCCAATCGAAAAAAAAATAATAATAATTATAATAATGCTAAACTTTCGTTTATCTGTTGAACAACTACTAAAGATAAAGGCCAACAACCTCATGATTGAGATTGACCTTAGAGATTACTGCAAGAAAAGAAACCTAACAGGAACATGAAAAGGACTACACGGGCTACAAGGGCAAAAATTGCTCCCGAATTCAAATCACATAGGCATTGGAAACCGACACAATGGACAGAGATTACTCCTCTGCAGCCAGTTCACAATGCATTCTTCATGATAGTTGTGCAAACATGGCATCCGAACGGCTTCTGAACCAACCATTATACGGTCCAAACAAATCACGCATTTTTCCTCCGACCCCCCTCCAACTTTGACTTTCTCTAGAGCCTGGATTGATGACCAGCTCGCGGCCCCTGACCCGCTTGCATGAGCGCTCATCGGTTCGGCCAGTACCTCAGGAACAGGCAATGCCTCTCCAGGGACTTCTTGAACCACCCTTATGGACACAACCATTGGAAGAGTCCTCAAGTCCTTGTTTACCGACGCATTGGCGATTGACCGAGCTGCTTCATGGATTTTCCGGATCATGAGCGGCTGAACATGGTATGGCACATTGACCTGGGAAAGCATGCTGGAGATGGTCGACCAGGATGTGGCGTCTCGTATCAGATGGTCGCGGCTGTGCCTGAAGGGCTTGTAAGTTGTGGGGCTTATGTGTGGATTACTGCTGCTATCAGCATCATCGCTCCCCATCCTTACATACACAAAATTTGCATAGATTTCGATCAAGAACTCATCGCGTTGTGAAAGGGTCTCTTCGGGCACAGAATCTTGAGGCTGCCATGCCTCGCAGAGATGTGGAAACATTGCTGTGCTTGCCGTCTTTTCTCAGAGAGAGAGAGAGAGAGAGAGAGAGAGAGAGAGAGAATTGTATATTAGGCACTTGTGGATATTGAATGGTATTTATTGGGTCTTGGAAGCATTACTTTAATGAGAATTAATCAATCAGTCAATCAAACAGGTAAGTAGTGACTTTGAAGTGAAGCAGGAGAACGCAGTAATAGCAGTTAGGGATATTGGTGTTGGTGTTGGTGTTGTTGTTGGTGTTAGAATTGGATTCGGAAAATCATCGCTTTCAGACCGACTTTAATCTGTTTTCTTTTTGTTTCTGCCGGCAGATTAAAAGTGGGGTATAACATGCAACAGAATCACGAAATTTGATAGGGCCGATTGTAATGTGCCGTTTAATAAAAGAATCTTGCTTTCTTTTCTGGTAGGCGTTGACTTCCACTTATCTTCATCATTGGGTTAGTTGACTGATATTTCACCAATTTTAAAGGGGACTTCGAAAAAATGAAAGATTCTTTCTTTCTTTCTTTCAAGATTCTTGAATGGGCATGGACGTGTTAGATGCAGTTCAAGAAAAAATACATGAAAAGCAAAGGCAAGGTAATTCCTGTGAAATAGAAACAAAAATATCGGGACAAGCATTGACCCACCTGTCCACAACTTTTTACCCTTCTTCGCTTTTGTATTTGCCCCTTTTTGCTGCTAATTGGTACAAGAATTACAATGGGCCGAGGACGAACAGAACACTCTGATGGAGGAAGGGAGCCATATGATCTTGAAGAATAGACTTGTTGTGTCAAATGAGTGAGATTCCGAGTAAATTCATTCGCCAATTGCATATGTAAACGCAAAAGAAACGGAACTGATTCTACTGTAACTACAAATTGCTATGCCGAAACTGATGTTCTTCACACGGCCAAATTTTCGTGCCTTTCTTTTCATCTTTGAAGTGATTATCAAGCTTTTAATCTTGTCAGGGATCAGGATGTATGCACATTTTCATCTACTTCGAGAAAACTGCTACCAGGAACCTCCTTAGTGACTCCTCTTTGCTTCATCTCCTCTCTTACTTCTTTCACGACATCCCACTCAGCCACCGAAGCACACACATTCGACATTAGCACGTAGTCCTCGCTACTCTTGGGCCCCAATTCATGTATACGATCCATAACTTGACTCACCAGTTCGGGGCGTCCTTGGTTTTGACAAGCCACGAGGAGCATTCGCCACAGAATCATATCCGGTTCAGCTGGCATATTCGCCACAAAGTCAAATGCATCTTCAACTAGCCCAGCTCTACCTAATAGATCCACCATGCAGCCGCAGTGCTCCATCCATGGCTTGATATTATATTCCTTTATCATTAGATTGAAACATTTTCTTGCATATTCTACCAAACCAGCATGGCTACAGGCGAATAGTACACAGAGGAAGACAACCCCATCAGGTTTTAAGCCTTGCCTCTGCATTTGAACGAACCTCATCAAAGCAGCAGTGCCGTGCCCGTGCATTGCTAGAGCCTGAATCATAGTGGTCCAAGTTATTAGCGTTCTCTCCTTCATCCCATTGAAAATTTGACAAGCCTTCAAGATGTTACCACATTTTGCATGCATTCTCATAAGGGCATTAGCCAGAGTAGTCCTCTCCCTTTTAGGTTCACATTTCTCAACTATTAGAGTAATCCACTCACCAAGTTCGGAGCTTCCCAACTCCGAGCACACCGAAATAACACTCAACAGAGTAACCTCATCCGGTCTTACATTGGCAGACTCCATTTGTCTATAAATAGACAATGCTTCATTAAAATGACCATTCCATGCATAGCCATCGATCATTGCCGTCCACGAAACAACATTCCTCGTAGCCATTGAACGGAAAATCCTGCAAGCATTCGGTAAAGAACCGCATTTGGAGTACATCCCTATCAAGGCATTCTGAACAAAGACATCCAGATCGACATCGTTTTTTAGCAAATAACTATGGACAGATTTCCCTTCTCTCGAGGCCTTTAGCACCGAACAAGCCGAGAGAACGCTCACTGCAGTCACTTCATTTACAGTCACGTTGTCATGGACCATGGTGCGAGCAACTTCAAGAGCTTCCTTAGAGCAGTTCCGTCCAACATACGAGGCAATAAGAGAGTTCCAAGCAACTAAGTCTCTACGAGGCATTTCGTCGAACACTTTCTGCATGCTCCGAATTTCGTCGAACACTGCATACATATTAAGGAGGGCAGTCTGCACGATGATCTCCGACACAAAACCCATCTTCAAAATCTGGGCATGCATCAGTTTCCCTTGATCAATCGCGGGAATCAACCCGCAAGCCTTGATCACAAACAGAACAGTGTAGGAGTCCACCGTCCTGTTCAGTCCCCTCAAATGGGAATACACCAAGAGGGCATTTTGAGGGTCGTTCCTCTCCAAGTAACCCCTGATGACGGCGTTCCACGTGAACGAGTCGAGACCCTCGATTCCGCGAGCGACGAAATGAGCCGCGGAAACCGCGGACGGGGACGGGCTTGCCGACAGAGCCGCGACGAGCTTGCCCGCCGCGACCGGGTTGAGGAGGAGCCCCGTGGTGGTCAGGTGCGCGTGCATCTGGTCGAGGTGGGTCGCGCGCTTGCATGATTGCAGGCGCGAGGCGATTTCTCGAAACGGGTCGAGGTGCTTGATGGCGCTCGAATTCAAGAATCTGGAGAAGCCAGGGCACGGCGGCTTCGGTGGCATCGGGATTCAGGTGACCCGACATGTCGGACCATCATTTCTAGCTTCGGACTCTTTCGTGGGTCGTTGTACTTCTATTTTTAAGAAGACGACATGGGAACGTACTTGTCAAAATTGGTCGTTGTCGGAATACGTGAATTGCAAGATTTAGACTAAAACGGAAATGAAAGAGTAAAAATCAATCCAGACAGGAATCCGTCTTCGGCTGACTTGGGAAAAGGTTACTTACAAAGGGGGCAAGACTTAAAAATCGAACACCCTTTAAATTTCTCCTAGATATATGGCTTACGTACCCGGCTTGGAAAATAATACAACCGAGGATCTGGAAGAGAGTTAGCCATTCGATCTTGTGAGCTAAATCGAGACCAAAGTTGGAAAGGCGAGTGAATTGGTCCCGAGTTTGGGACCGAGTCGATTTTGTCAAGGCAATCTGGTCGGGATGGCTAGAACACATGTAAATTGTTTGCCTCGAGCAAAAGAATTTGTGTGGGCTTTTTCGAAGTGAAGTGCATATTCTCAAGGTCATCTCCCGGCTTGGGAAGTGAGTGCCCTTATCAAAGACATTGAAGACCCGCTTCTCTCATTTCTAGACCTTAACCCTGGCCCTATTGCTCGAGAGAAGTTATAAAAGTTGCGGATTAGATTGTCAAAACACATTATAAAAAGCTCTTCCTCACAATTGGGTTTCAAACCTTCCTCGGGCCATTTTGGAATTTGTTATGCTCCGATGCAGATTCTGCATTTCGGTTGGTACCTTAGTCCATCCAATTTGAAATCTTAGGGACCTAGCAGTATCGTAAACAAGTAATCTTACCGACCTAGATATACGATTCAGTTCGAGCTGACAATCGATAGCACCCAAGCTCACAAAAGAAACGGGCCCTAAGGATTGATGACGATTTGGGCTTCTCCAGTGGTCCATGCATCGTCCGCCTTGTCGATTCAGGATGAGGAGTTCGATTGCCACCTCTGAGCTAGAGGATTAAGGTACGATTTAGGGGATTTTTGGTTTTCCTTTTAATTGATTTTAGATGATACGATTCACATAGCATAAAATCGTATACAATTTATTGACAACAATTCAGAATTTCTTGAATAACCGACATGACGTCAATGTCAAATCAAATCCCATCATTTACATTCCCCGACGGAAAATATAATAAAGAAAAGCGATGTGTCAAATGGAATACCCAATTGGTCAAGAATTGCTTTACAACAAAATGAAATTTTTCATGTCCCAGTACAATGTTTTATTGGGCAATGGATTCAACGGGCTCGATAACATAAACTATGCCGATAAGACGGTGTGGATGAAAAAAGAAATTAATGAACAGATAAGTGAACTTTGATAACCACTGGGGGTTCGCCCCAGTGGCCACCCTTCCATCTTGGGGGGAGGTTGGGGTTCAAATCCCCAGGTGGGGAAGATTTCATTTCGTGTGAGTTTTCGACTCCCACGCCCGCAGGAAGAATGACAAAGTCCGAGAGTGAGTGTTAGAGTAGGATAAGACAAGATGGACCGACAAAAAAAAAAAAAAAAAGAACTTTGATAAAAAAAAAAAAAAGAACAGATAAGTGAACTCATTGTCTTTGAATTGCACTTGGTACGATTAATTTCTTCGGCCATATGCTTTTGATCACAATTGAAGATGCCGCAATAATGAGCAGAGGTTTAGTAAATTCTCTAGACGACAATAGTAAATGTGTGCAAGACACTGGCCACTTAGGACTGAACCTACGACTGCCTTTTGCACTTCTAAATAGCAAGACCCATTATCTGATCCTAAAGCACAATAACTGAAAAATAAAAATATTAGACTTTGTCTATTTCATTAAGAAAATAAATAATTTAAAAAAATTTTTTATTAATGATCTCTTATATTTCATTTTGAAAATGAATGAACAAAAAAATACTTTCTTAAGCATGCAATGTTTATTTCGGAAAAAAAAAAAAGAATGATCAAAAATATTTTTCTAAAAATAATCATTTATATATCCCTTTAAAAAATGAATAAGCGAAAAATATTTTAATAATTCACAAAAATATTTGGAATAATGAAAATAATTTTTACTGATTAATTATTTCAAGCAATCATTTTTAGAATTCTTAAAATTATTCATTTTTCATGAAATAAAAATTATTTTAATAAAAAAATTTGAAAAATAATAAAAGTATTGCGCATGCCATTGACTAGGACTAGTTTCCACATAGGCTAAATTCACTTCTGCTTCATCCAATTGCACTTCACCAAACTGCAAAATTCCCACCACTAGGGTTTTGACAAAGATTCTGTAGGTATAATTAAAAAGCAAAATTTTTTAAAAATATATATTTATTAGTTCATCTATTTTTTTTTTTTTTTTTTTTTTTTTGTTTAAAGAGGATGCTTTTCCTACGTGCTTCTTTTTGTCCATTTGCCTTTTGTTCATCTGATTTATATGGGGGTTTTATTAATCAAAAAGTCAGCTGTCAGTGACCTAGTAGCTTTGTAGAAAATTAAATAATTAAGAGAGAGTGTAGAATATTCTTGTCCATGAATCTGAAAAAATAAAAAATAAAAGGGAGGAAAAATTTTATTTGACCAATTCCAAATAAAGACAACCGTTCTCCTAGAGGCCGAATATTATTTATAATGCTCCTATAGTTCATTGACAGTGATAGCAATCTCTTACAGTGATCATTATTATTATTGGACAGTGCTATTTCCATCCATAATTTAGCTAAAAATTAATTGACCAAAATATTATTTTCTCTCTCTTCAATTTATTGTTTTCTTTTGGGATAATGACATAAACAATCTCTGAATTTTGGCTCAATATGTAATTTGGTCCCTGAACTTTTAATTTGTCAAAGATGGTCTCTGAATTTTAGCCCAATGTGCAATGTGATCTTTAAACTTTAATTTTGTTTCATATAGTTTATGAACTTTTGGTATATGTTCAATACAGTCTTTGAATTATGTGAAAATATTCAATGGAAATCTTTCCATTAATTAAAGACAAGTGACTATATTGAAGATTTTCATATAGTTTATAAACGATATTGAAAATGTATCAAACGTTTAGAGACTACATTAAACAAATTAAAAGTTTAGAGATTGAGCCAAAGTTGAGGGACTATTTGTGTCATTTTCCTTTTGTTTTTTTTTATATCAACCTAATTAACAAAACTACCTTTATTTCTCTAATCTCTCATATTTTATCGTTTTCACAATATATATGTCAAATTACACCCGGCAAGATATTATCTTGTCATGTATCTTGTTATCGCTTTGCTTAGAGAAGATCGTTAATTTTAATTTATGGTCTCATATTTATAATCACAAAAGTTACATAGAAAGTTTGAAATTTCTAATTATGATGGCTTATGAACACACGATTAGTTGTCCATCATTCATCAAAATTTTTACGGGAATCTTTATTTCAAAGTTGAAAATTAAAATTCAATCTAATTATCTAACCGATTTTGACCTTGTGGGTGTTTTTCCGAAATAAGTTTGTAGGTTTCCAAAGTTAAATGCCATTGATTTATGCTTTCTTTTGAACTATTTACAATTTTAATGGGAATTGCAAGATGGATTAGAAAATTTATTTTCACATTCCGCACTTTCAAACTCACATCAGATTTTTCTAGGGAAAGTTTTAAGCATATTTTAAAGCTTTGATCCACTTGTTATGAGATTGAATCTACAATTAATATTTATTACTTTCTTCATAATTGGAGTAGAATAGCAAGAAGTTTCCTTTTTTCCCTTTATGTGATTATCTTTTGTTGATATTTGAATATGATTTGAATATAAATATGTTTGACATTTGATCATGTTTCTAACAAATTAACCTTTTTCATATATTGATCAATTTTTCTTTTCCATTTTTGATCGAGATCGGCAAAATAATTAAATTGAATTTAAAACATATATTTGCTTACATTATTTGAAAAAAAAAAAATAGGCAATTAATTATGTTTTCAAAAGCTGTCATGAATAGAAACTTCTTTTGATTGAAATTGTAAGACTATAAATTAAAATTGGTAACATCCTCTACGCGAAGGGATAACAAGATGCAAGGTAAAAAAAAAAAGAGAGATAACAGATTTAAAGGCAGCTTTGTTGATTAGGTTGATAAAAAAAAAAAGAAACAATAAATTAAAGAGAGAGAAGGATATTTCGGTCAATTAATTGACAAAAGGAGTGTCTTAACCAAAACTAGAGTGGAGATAGCGCCACCCTTATTATTATAATAATAATAATAATTATTTACTACTACTACTATCATCAACTCATAAAGGATGGAAATCAAATACCTCTTAGAATGCATTGGTAACATTTCTATTTTTAAGAATAATTTTTGTTTACAAATAATATTTTCTATTTCTATTCCCTAAACAAGTTTCTAAGTAGAAAAACATGTATGATAACTACGCAAAATTTCTTTTCTTGGGATAGAGAAAAATGAATATATTTAATATGACCCTTAAATTTTTTTGTGATATAGATTTTTTTTTTTTTAGTTTTTAAATAATTTTCGAAGATTTTAATTTATTTTTTCTTTTTTTCCTCTTCTAGCCATTGCCAAGACTTGGTGATTAGCTAGAGGAGGAAGAAGAAGAAAAGAAAAAAAAAATGATCTTATTTTAGAAATTGTTTCTGGAAACAAAGAGCTATTTTTTTTTACTTCTCATTTTTATTCTAAATTAATTTATTGGCTACTGATCTATTCCGAGAAATAAAAACATTAGTTGACGTTATCAAATTGATTACTATTCTTCTTTTTGCTTTGAAAAAAAAATATATAGAATGATTATTGAACATAGATGTAGAGACATTTTCTCCCCCACCATTTTTGTTCTTGAGGTGTAAACTTTTCTTTCAACCATTCAAAAAAAGAAAACCTTTTGTGGTAATTAGTTCAATGATTGCAATGGATCAGTAAAATCAACATGGCCCTTATAGGCACTCTTTCATTCCTATTTTTCCATTTTTACATCTGAATGCAAGAGGGAATATGTAGGCGACGGTCCCGTTCATGTAAAAACCGCGATCTATTTTGGGAGATTTTTTTAAAGTGCACGTAATCACTATTCAATCTTCATAACCTTTTCACGTCTCATATATGTGAAATAAGTGTGCCTGGATATTCCAAATCGCTGCCCAAAGCTAGATTCCCGTGGGTTGGGTGTCAACTTGAGAAAGCTCCTTGCCAAAAGTATCGCTCCTGAATGAAAAGTGTACAGTTGAATTTTTTTGGAGACATCCAGCACTCATAAAAGGGAATAAGATTTAGTTCAAAAAAAAAAAAAAAAAAAAAGGGAATAAGATGATGTGAGAAATGACGTGAGCATGAGATGACAAAAGGCAATAACATCAATCAAATCTCTACAACTTAATTATTCGATTCTGCAATCAAATATTATATATTTTGGGATAAAATATTAATAAGGAATAATTAACAATAAAGTTGCATGTTATTCTTGCTGGCAGAAGCATTATCGATCGTCTGAGAAAATAGCCTGTTACAATCGAATAGAATTCACAAAATCTAATTATTATTATTTTTGCCCATAGCATCAGATGCAATATTAGACATTCGAAATAAAAAGATTCTTTATGAATAGGATTGATAGTGAATGTGATCTAGGGTTTGGTTGTTATGTCTAGGGGACCTCTTATAATTCAAGAATCACGATGATTTAGAATTTAAGTAAATAGAGGAAATTTTCTTAACCACAAAATTCAATCAACTCACAACTAACAGTAAGCAAAGAAATCAAATATCGATCGAGAAAATAATATATGAATTTGTATGATTTCTTATCGTTGTATTTAATACTCCTCTTTCACAATTTTTATTAATTTTTGTATAGTTTTAAAGCATTTTTCTAGTCCGTATATTTTAAAGCATTAAAAAGCTCTGAAAAGAGCATGATGAAAAGGCAGTCACTATCAACACAAATAGGAATGCTATTTAGACACCGCACGTTGAGGCCCGAAAGTCAATCGCATTTTTATATATATTTTTTATGGTTAAGTTCATTACTTCTATATATTTTTTCCAATTTTTAATATTTTCTGTACTTTTTTGCTGAGTTAATTATATTTGCATGACTTTGCAAATATTCCCTTTTTAATTTTTTTTCCTTTTTCGTTTATTTCTTCTAACAAAACCAAATGTTGCTAACCTTGCTTATTAATTTCAGCTGTATACTTGCTACATTGGCAACTACTAGCTCAATTTTAGGCTTTTAGTTCAACTTTCAAATTTTTACCCACATACCAAAAGTAGTATGAGATACGAAGATTAGAGCGAATTAATGCTTGGCACGATCGTATCACCTGACTCATAATTGGCATATACCAAAAGTAGTATGAGATACGAAGATTAGAGCGAATTAATGCTTGGCACGATCGTAGCACCTGACTCATGATTGGCATATTTATTTCACTGATTTATGAAACAACCACTAATTTGCATAACCATCACATTTTCCTTGTAATCTGCGGCTTGATATTGTTAGATCTCTGGTCGTTGATAGTTTCAGTTTCGATTTCTATTTCAATTAGCGCGTGAGAGATTCCTAAGCAAAAGGCGCGTAGTGGGATTGTCAGATACTATTTCATGGAAACAATCAGTTAGCGCGTGAAAGATTCCTGGGCAAAAGATCGTGTATTGCAACTTTACATATCGTAATCAATCATCAATATGTTACTATTAATTGTTGATTGCATATTTCGATTTTAAACATGAGAAATCACTTTTGAAAAGAGGCATGGCATAGGCTTTGTAACTATTTCGTACCTCATGGCGTTGAACCCATGATAATTACTTAATTGTTCAATTTTCTCCAAAACATGCAAAACATTCCTAGGTGAGATAAAACACGCATTGAATTGAAATCATTGAATTTCGTCATTATTGATATATTGAACTAACATTCAAAACATCATTGGACGATGATCAATGACAATCCCACATCAATTGCACAAAATATTGTACATTTCGTCGTTCATTGATCTTGCGCTAATCGAATTATTCGTCTTGATAGTTAATGTTCCATGATTGATTGGATAGATATTACAGGTAATCTTTAGAAATAACTTCAAAAATGTTAGGAGGATGCTTTTGTGTGCTAGTTTCCATAGAAAGGCTTTGATTTGAGGAGATAATGTTGTTGCTAAATCTTTCCTTATAATTACAGCATCAAGAAATTCCCAAATTAAATTTGATACAATGCCCTATTATCCACCAGATGCAAAGCATACGATGACCGCCAAAGTGATTGGTTTAGTAATAAATAAGTCATTTGTCTATCGCGAGTTTGATTCATGTTGCAAGAATACGTCGAAGGGCCTGTGCTTCTCTTGCTTGCAGCATACCTTGTGCAAGGCTCCTCAAGTTAAGGGCATTGCAGAATAATTATGATTCAAACCGAATATTCTGTAACGTAAATTCATTTTTAAAAAACAGAAGAAGAAGATGAAACAATCAATGCCGAACATTTCGCCGCATCATTTCACTTTTGAAAGAAAATAGTGAAAAAAAATATCGCGCACCTACCATTTCCATTCGTTGGCCACTTATGGCCCTACCCAATTAACTGGACCATAATATCAAATATTTACCAATTCCACTCCGATTTTTTTTCCCTAAATTGGAACTAGTGCTTACTAAGGGCGATTTACTTCCCTATTATCCGCCAACCACTGAAAACCCTTAGGCTACATTTGGTCGTCCGGATTTCTAATCGGGATATGACTGGATAAGATAGGATATGAAATCTTGGGATTTTTTTATATCATGTCCATTGTTTGGTGAATCGCAGTATTAAAGTTGGATATATTCACATCATATCATGTGCATTTTTTTTTTTATATATAAACGGCATATTGTTATAAATGAACCTAAATTTTTATAAACGGAGATGGTGAAAATCTCTCGTAACACTATTCCTTAATTTATATTTCCTCTTTTTTTATATTATTTTCTTTATTATTTCTTTTTCCCCTTTCATCATTCTTTAATAAAATTTTATCAAATAGTAAACCGTACTAACATACCTAAAATATAAAAATACCTAAAATATATAATAAATATAAATATTTAATTTATAGATTTAATGTTTATTATAAGATAGAATTAAAGTTGAATATATAAATTAAAATAGGATTAATTAAAAATAAATTTTTATTTTTTATTTTTTAATTTCTTAAATTAGAATTCAAATATTATTTATATTGAAATATAATTTCAATTTTATTAATTTAATAAGTTTATTATTCAAGAAAATAACTTTCCTATTATGGACATTAGAAATCTTATCCTTTCTTATCCCACCTCCCCCATGGGATAATTTTATTTCGTCTATATCCCCATTATATCCGACTTTATCTTATTCTCGAATGACGAAGATTTAAATATAGGATATGATAAATCATATCCTATCCCGAATTTTATCTCGATTGCCAAACGCAGCCTTATCACCCCAAGTTTGCTCTCTTTTTTTGACACAAAATAGAAAACCAAAAAAAAAAAAAAAACAAGAAACTGCCCTCCCCTCGAAAGAATATGAAAATCGTGAGCCCACGTTCAAACAAAATTTTTCCCCACCGCTTCACGATTTTCCGGGTTCTTTTTGCTCTTAAATGGAAAATCGGATTTCCCTCATGCAAAAGGTCAAAAAAAAAAAAAAAAAAAAAAAAAAGGGAAGGAAAATGCCACAAAAGAGGAAAAAGAAATAAATAAAAGCAAAGAAACCGAAAAAAATCCACCAAAAAGCAAGAGAGCCCTGCACGCCGCGCGTGGGGGCTTGCCGCAGCACCTTGCGCGGGACAGCCCTTACCGGTTCCGATTCCGGTTCCTGTTCCGATTCCCGGCCCTCTTCCGGTGCCACGGTCCCCCTGCGCGGTGCCCCGCCATAATCTCGCCAATTCTTGTTAAAATATTTAAATATTAGTATGCATCTTTATTTGTCGGTTTAAACTTACTATAACCGTTGACAACAGCTTCACGGAATTTCATGGTATTCACCCGTCGAATTCTTGTGCTTATGCTCTCATTGCTATGATAAAAGAAAATAAAAATTCCTAAATGAATCATGTGTTATAAATTCATGGCGATTTGTGATCTTTTCCATATTCATTTTTAGAAATATTTCAACAGAGACATGAATTTATAATTCTTATGGCATCTTAATGTATCTCAATCATTGATTTTGAAAGATTTACACCTTCAACGTGTTTGGGTCGAAATCTCATTTTATCTCACATTTTGGTTTTTTCATGTTGTATAAAGATTCGATATCTTTTTTCAAGAAAGTATAACTCCGTACTCTTTATGCGTGTTCCGTCAATAATCAAGCACTCTTTTGACTAGTTTTGTAAAAAAAAAAAAAAAAGGGTTAAAATCACAAAAAAATCTTAAACTCATAATCATGCCATGTTCAGCAAATTTAATTTCTGTATTACAAAAACTGAAATTGATATATATGTGACAAATTTATCCAAAATTAACTTTTACACCACGAAAATCTCAAATTTATACACCCCTAAAATCCATCTTAAAGTAATTTTTATGTCACAAAAATATCAAATTAATACACCTACGATAGATCTATCACAATCTTAAAATTAAAGTTGCGGTGAAAAATTGCAGAATTTAATCGGATCTTTGAAACATAGCGAAGTTATGAGGGCAAAAGTGACATATTTTTTTTTTCCAATCTCAATTCATTTTCTTAAGATCTTACTTCTCCCAAAGCAACGGCGTCACGAATGTTCTCACTTCACAAATTTAAAAGTGACATTGGGCCAAAACTAATAGAGGGTAAATTTGATCACGATTATTAATTTATGCGTAAATTGTATTGATTGCAAATGTTTTCTTTTTTTTCAATTTTTTTTTCATATTCACCTGAAGGAAAATTTCTCGGCGGGGAAGGAGGGCCACGTGGCGCGTGGGCCCCCACGTCGCTCACTTTCTGTTATGGAAATTTCACCCACGGACCCGGGGGAAGAGCCGAGGCGGCCCAGTCGAGGCTCGGGCGCACGCGACGCCACGCGCGGGCCGACCCCCACGCGCGGCTCCCCGCCGTCCCTCGCCCACGCGCGGGCCGGCCGCGACTATAAAACGGGGAGGGTCCCCCACCAAACCCCGAAGAAGAAAAAATAAATTATTATTATGCGTGGAGAATCCACAGAGGTAGAGATAGAGAGAGAAAGAGAGAGAAGGGGTAGAGAGAGAAAGTGCGCTTAGGGCTCCGTGAATTTTCTGCACTGAAAGCGATAGATAGAGAGAGAAAGAGAGAGAGAGAGAGGATTCTGTGATAGCGCCATTCACCGCAGCGGACGGCGACGGCGACGGCGACGACGACGACGACAGCGACAGCGACAGCGACGCAAATTCCAGGACACCACCCCCGACCAAAAAAGAAAAAAGAAAAAGAAGAAATTTTTTTTAAGGAAAAACTAAAAGGGAAAAGAGAAAAAGAAAATCCCGCTTGGCCAACGTGTAAGCTCCCTCCCCTGCCTCCCCTGCATCTGCCTCTGTTTCTGTTCTCTGCCTGTCTGTCTCTCTCTCTCTCTATATGCATTGCACGCACGCAGCTGAATCGTTCCCGAGATTTTCTCTATCTTCCTCTCCCCCTTCCCCCGTTCGCCTGCGTTCGCGTCCGGCCGCCCGGGGAAATTCTCCCTCCTCCTCTCTCCCTCTGTTTCTCCCTGTCTTTCTGTCGCCGCGACGTTTTCCGCGGGTCCCGATGGTTTTGGGAATGCCCGCCGTCGTCGCTTCTTCTCTTCTCGTTGGCTCAGGTGAGGGAGGAGGAATCTCGGGTCCGTCGTGCTTGAGCCGGCCGCGGCTTCCTTGGCGTCGCGTTTCGGTGGCGTGTATGCGTTACGGTCGAATTCTGTTTCGTTTCGTTTGTTGGGTGCCGGAGGTTGCTGCATGTTCTTCTCGTTTCCGGTGCTTTTTTATTCGACTTTCGTCTTCTCCCTGCAGCTAAAGATCCGTTATTTTTTTCCTCCCACGTAATTACGATCCATTCCGCGTCTGGAACGAGCGTGAAGTCTTCGTTTCGTTTAGACGTTGAATTCCGGACTACGGGAACTTGCGGGATTTTGATTCGTTCTGACACTGGCATTTGCATGGATATGAATAAAAGGTTTCGAAGATCCGCTTTTAATTTGTTCTTGCGTATGTTTATGGTTAGTTCCTGCCCGGGATGTGTTTGCTTTCTGAAAAATGCGTGAGTGGGTTTGCCCGATTCCCACCGGAGATCGCGTATCAGGTCGAGTAGATTGTTCTGTGCTTGGTTCCATTATAAATGCGGACTAGTTACTGATTCGAAATGCGTTGTGTTTTTTGATGAGCAAGAAGGAAAGCTCGTTGGACTTGGATAGTAGAAAAAGTCTGGCAAACATGTTGGAAGCTCTATCTTACCTTGTTGTGCGAGACTTGCCTAGCTCGTGCCACGAAGAGAGCAGATGGGTTTATAATAGTTTTCGTGTGCTTGAACATTCGAAACAATTGGATGATGCAGATGAATTCTCACTGACAAAGTTTTCCAGGCCACTGGACACAAATTACAGGTGGGATACGATGCAGGGTGCTCGGGATCGCTCTGTTTCTAAAGCTGCTGGACTCGTTGACAAGCATCAAGCCGGCAAGAAAGAGGACTCGAGTTCCCTCATTTATCAGATTGGCCGCGATAACTCCATCAATTGCCTCCTCCGCTGCTCAAGGTCTGATTACGGCTCCCTTGCGGCTGTGAACCAGAGCTTTCGTTCTCTGATCAAGAGTGGCGACCTCTACCGGCTGAGAAGGCAAATGGGAATCGTCGAACACTGGGTGTACTTCTCCTGCAATATCCTCGAGTGGGACGCGTTTGATCCCATTCGTAGCCGTTGGTTGCACTTGCCCAAGATGAGTACGGACGAGTGTTTCTCTCTCTCTGATAAGGAGTCGCTGGCTGTCGGTACTGAACTCCTTGTCTTTGGAAAGGAGGTAATGTCCCATATCATATACAAGTACAGCCTCCTGACGAACACTTGGACATCGGGCATGGAGATGAACGTGCCTAGGTGCTTGTTCGGGTCGGCCAGCCTCGGAGAAATCGGAATCCTAGCTGGTGGTTGTGATCCGCGAGGCAACGTCCTGAGCTCCGCTGAGCTATATAACTCGGACACCGGAAGGTGGGAGATGCTGCCAGACATGCATAAAGCCAGAAAGATGTGCTCTGGGGTATTCATGGATGGGAAGTTTTACGTGATCGGCGGGACTGGACCAGGGAACATGAAGTCTCACCTGCGGAGAAGTGTACGATATGGAGACTAGGACATGGAGGGAGATACCTAATATGTTCCCAGCCCGGAATGGTGGGTCTGGGGTGACTGAGGCTTCCTCTGCGGCTGAGGCTCCTCCCCTCCTTGCGGTGGTGAACAATGAGCTCTACGCAGCTGATCATGCAGCGAAGGAGGTCAGGAAGTATGACAAGGTCAGGAACTCGTGGTCTACAGTGGGGAGCTTGCCAGAGCGTGCCATGTCAACGAACGGTTGGGGTATCGCTTTTCGGGGATGTGGAGAGAGGATAGTTGTTATCGGCGGACCCAGGACTTTAGCGGGTGGAACTCTTGAACTCAACTCCTGGGTTCCCAGTGAAGGGCCACCACAGTGGAAGCTGCTAGCCAGAAAACCATCAGATACTTTCGTGTACAACTGTGCTGTGATGGGATGCTGAGGCTCCTGGTGCAGCTTCCTGTGGCGCCGCTTGAGCTCAATGGAAGGGGCGGCTTTTATAGAGAAGGGTGTCAGCTGGATGGTAATCTCTGCTCTTCAGTAATCTAGATTTGCAAATAAATTAATAGGAGGGTCTGGAGAGTTCTTTTTCTTCCGTTACATATTCCCTTTTTTCACATTGCTGTCTTTCTTGTCGTATTCACCTTCTAAAGTTTTCCAAGGGGGTGCCATGTAGAGAGGTACATGTGAATATCGGAAGCACCAAATGATGCAAAAATGTCTGCTCTTCACAGAAAATTGAGGCATCACCGCAAACTGTACAAATCTTTGCCAATCTCATGTGTTGAATGTTCTCGACTTGGCAACCAGATGTATTTGTTGAACAAATATATAATCAACATATCCCAAAAGATGTTATGAACCAAATGGAAAGCACAGGATGCATGATGTTAAATGAATGAATAAACCAAAAGAAAGTTGTATATGCACTGAAAGATGGGTCTGAGAAAGCAGCAGCCTAACATGAACTCATGAACTGATCTTTGTCAAATAAAGATGTATCTTTTCTGAGCTGCCCAATGAGTAGAAAGGCGTAGCATGTCCAGTGTTTGTGTGAGTTAGAAAGCAAACCTTGAATCCCTTGTACATTATTTCATGTTATGCACAAAAGGAAATTGAAATCCTTATGTTCTTGTTATTCATGACCTTGAAGTGCTAGCCATGAAATTGTAGATCCTGGATGGACCAATAAAGGCAGCGGTATATGCATCTAAATGTCGAATCTATGGAGGGAACACATTACCTGTAGCAAGTCACACAAAAAAAAAAAAAAAAGAATAAAAAAGGAAAAGGCAAAACAATGTGCTGTAGAAGTTGAGTTCTGGGCTAGCATGGAATTGATGATTCAATTTCTCATGGTTTGCCATTAGATCATGTTTGAAAGACTGCCCGATAGACATTATGGTTCTCAGGTTAAGAATCAAAGTCCTATAGATTTGATTTGACTAATGCTGTAAATTTTAAAAGAATTTCTAATTTAAATTTACATTGCATATAAATGATATTTTGGAATCCTAATGCCTAGTAAGTTTATCTTTCGGAAACTGCCATGAATGTTAGCGATTTACATATCCTTGTAAGTATCTTTTCGCAATAGGTGTGACAGTCCTACAATTACAGTTGTAAACATGAATGTATGCTCTGTGTAGTCCTTCCACAATAAGTATCTTTTTCAATCAAAACATGTTTTAGTTCTGGCTACTTCTGTTTCGTTCAGTGTCTAGGCAGTCTCAGAGCTTTCGCAACCATGTTTCTTTGATCATTACATCTTTATTAGATCCTTGGCCAGCCATTTGATGATAAGCTCAGTCTGTGTTCATGATCATGCAGTTAAGCCCTTAGGGAAGGAAATGAAATGCAGTTAAGATCACATTTGGTTATTTTATTATGCAACCATTGTCTTGGAAGTCTCATAGCTTGAAGCAAGCATGTGCCCTCTTTTTTGGATCTTTGTCGTCCAGTTGACAATTTACACAATATATTGTATGGTGCAATCTCGTGTTTATTTGATTACCTATGGCAAGTTCCCACTGTGGATATGTATTTTCAAGTTTGATGCTAGCTTCCCTCTTCTAAGGTTTTGACATACTATCATCAGGTGACATTATCACATCACGGTGAAAGCTAAATTAATATTACATGTTTGTCGAGACTTGCCGATCTTTGATATTCACCATGAATAGATCAATTAGGATGGTTGTTTGAGAAAGCAATTTGTTTTCCTTTAATTTCTTTCGTTTTAGTACATCAATGAGCATAGCCTGTTCTAAGATCATTCTTATTGTGCCACCCTTATTTCATGATTCAATTTCAGGAAACTCTGTTAAGATGTAATGATAATTCATTGGAAGTGATCAGAGTAATTTTAATTAACTTGCCACCAGTTAATATTATGGAAAAATAGAATACTGCACCATTCTTCTAAGTACATGTGCAATTTCTTTTATGACAGAAAAGCTGAGGTATCGATGAAGACAGAAAGGTGACAGTAGGATCACTTGGATGCAATGACGAGGGAGCCTGTTTTCAAAGATTTCGTAATTGGAAGATCCATCTGTCTAGCCTGTCTAATATTTGGGTGTAAAGGATTGAGAACTAACTTTGTTTAAGATGCCACCTTGTAATGTAGAAAATGGGAGATAGTTCCATTCATTCTTTAAGTGACTGATTTTTCATTTGCTTATAATCAGCCGTAGCTCACAATGTAATTTTTAGAGCAATGCGCACTATGGCTGTAATGCTGGATGCACCCTAGAACATAATTTGGCCATTTGTAAATTCTCCTCTAGTGTTCTAAAGCATTGTTTAACAGAAAAACCAGGTGCACTAAGTTTTGTTTTTCTCAATAATGATTAAGGTTGTAAGTTAGTCTGGTCGAATGGTTTCTAGTCAATGATGTCTCATTTCCATACATGGAAGAAACCAGGAAGACAATCAGGCTCATGTTACAGCTGTACTTTGGCTCTCCCTATGTAAAATCGGATTTCTTTGATGCAGAGCTTTAAATGGGAAACCTGCTTAAACGTTTGGGAAATACGGGCGAGAAAGACACAGGCTATATCTTTATGGAATAATATCTAGTCAATGACATCTCATTTCCATGCATGGAAGGCACCAGGAAGACATTCAGGCTCATGGAATAGCTGTACTTTCGCTCTCTCTGTGTACAATCGGATCTCTTTTGATGCAGAGCTTTAAATGGGTAATCCGCTCAATCACGAGGGAAATACGGGCGAAAAAGACACCATTTATGTCTTCATGAAACGGTTTCTAGTCAATGATGTCTCATTTCCATGCATGAAAGACATGAGGAAGACATTCACGCTCATGGTATGGTTGTTTTTTGGCCCTCTCTGTGTACAATCGGATATCTTTCGAGCAGAGCTTTAAATGGGTAACCCGCTAAAACATGAGGGAAATACAGGAGGGGAAAACACCGTCTATATCTTTATGAAATGGTTCCTAGTCAATGATGTCTTATTTCCATGCATGGAAGACACTAGGAAGACATTCAGGCTCATGGTACAACTGTACTTTGGCTTTCTCTGTGGACAATCGGATCTCTTTCAATGCAGAGCTTTAAATGGGTAACTTGCTTAAACGCGAGGGAAATATGGGCGAGAAAGACACCAGCTATTTCTTTATGAAACGGTTCCTAGTCAATGATGTCTCATTTCCATGCATGGAAGACACCAGGAAGACATTCGGGCTCATGGAATAACTGCACTTTGGCTTTCTTTGTGTACAATCTCTTTAGATGCAGAGCTTTGAATGGGTAACCCCCTTAAAAGCGAGGGAATTATGGGCGAGAAAGACACCGGCTATGTCTTTATGATAAGGTTCCTAATCAATGATGTCTCATTTCATGCACGGAGGACATTAGGAAGACATTCGGGCTCATTGTATAACTGTACTTTGGCTCTCTGTGTATGATCGGATCTCTTTTGATGCAAATGCTTTAAATGGGTAACTCGCTTAAACATGAGGAAAGTGGGGGGCGAGAAACATGGGAAAAGAACTACTGATAGCTATCTGTTGGAAAAGCTCTTTTTCTTCTCAATTACGCTTCCTTAACCATAATGGTTGCAGATAAGTCTTTGTTTGCAGGTTTCTTTGTGGAATTGAAACGGTTACATGGTGATAAATGTCCGTTTCCTTGCATGAATTGACACCAGTAGATCGTTCACTCACATAGCCGTACTTTGGCTCACTTTCTGCTTCACATTGGGCGCCTCTTTTTCATGCAAAGGCTTACAAAGTGGTAACAACAATGCGAGGGAAGTTACAGTTTGAGAACAGGGCAAAATGGGCTATTGATAGCTCTCTGCTGTGAAAAGCTTGTTCTTTGCTGAGTGATTGCTTTCTTGCTGGGGATGCTCGCGAGCAAGTTTTACGTGAAGCCTTTTTCCGAAAACCCTTCAGGTTCGAACGAGTGTTGTCATTTTGCTTTGCATGAAATGACACTAGTAGAACATTTGGGCACACATAGCTTTACTCTGTCTCTCTCTGTGTTGTGCTCTTTCTGACCTCTTTTTATGCACAATTTCAAGAAGGTATTAGCATGTCTTTCCAGACTTATCATTAAGGATGGGAAAAATATGCCTTTCTGTGAAATATTAGGGATTTTATTGGAGGGCTTCTCAGTTTTTATAGCACTAAAATAAAGTAGTGGTCAAGTTAGTCTAAATCAAATGCATAGTGGCTAATTCAATTTGCCGTGTCTTGTGATCAAGTCATGTCCAAGGTTACCGTTCCTATAACAAGGTTAAGCATCATTTCCTTAAAAAGGACTTCTGTCTTCGGAGGGCATAATTGATTTTCCTACATAACTAACCAGGAGTATAAGTCCTCTCTTTTAAGACATATAAATAGCGGACATTAACTGCAAAATTTATCTGACTCCTTTTGTTTCATTTTTGGCTGCTAATCTCAGAGGGTTTTAAACATATTAACTGAGTGAACATGCTCTGTGTTTTGCTTCAACATCAACAATGTGCTAATACTCCATTACTTCAAAGTTCATTTATAACTTACCAACTCAATGAAAGCACTAGTTTCCGCTGCGGCATCTATCTACAGTCTTGTTAACCCATGTTTCTTAGTTGTTACCTAAAATGAAACAGGAATTGTGGACAATGCCACTTCTTTTGGACTTGTTTTGCACATTGGTCCCCCTCCAGTGCAGATTTTGAATAAAAGGAAATAGGGATAATTTAGATTTTTCTTGTTCTGTACATAACATAATCCAAGAAAAGCACAGTTGTGGAAAGTGGAAACATGGGGAACAAGAGTGACCTGGGCTGAATTCTTTTGTTGCTGCTGGGAGTATTGTCACGTGAGTGGTGAAACATGCAATGCAATTCAGACAATTTCTGTCACGTGGGTTCTTCTCCTGCATTATGCTCTGATTCAGGACCAAAAAGGTCTACCATGAGTAATGCCCCTTTCATACTTATAAATTGACTACCCGCCCCTTTCATAACCGATGTGAGATAACCCCAATAATTTCTTTCTTAGTTATTGATTTTACACATTATTCAGTGAAAATATGGAGCCTTTATTCTGAGTCAGGCTGTACGCTGCTCCAATTGACTAGGCCTGGTTGGGCCAGACCTTTGGGCTTTACCCATCGGGCTCAGCTCGTCACATTTTGGTGTTAAAAGGTGGGCTGGTACGCCCGCCTTGGAGGGCTCCACCTGACTCATTCGACTTGGTCCATCTAACTCAAATTTTGTGTACTTACTTAACGAAGTTCTCTTTGTTTTGATTTTGTTTTTTGGATTTATGTTAAGAGCAGGCTCGGACACATGACCATTGAAGCCCACAAGATCGTCCACTCTTTCTTACCATAGGCATCATGTCAACTAGAATTTTCTTCCAAGTGAGACGGGAGGTTTTCAAGGCACAATAGGCTGAGGAATGGCAAGGATGATCAAGCAAGCCCTGAAACTTTTAAGGCTGCATTTGATAGTTTGGACAATTTTACTAGATAGGATAAGTTCAGATAGGATAAGGATAGGATAGGATTTGAAATAACTTATGCGACATTTGATAATGTCCGGATATACATGGACAAAACTAGATTAATGGTAAGAAAACAAAAAATCAAATCGTTGAGATTTGGAAAAGAAAAAATTTGATTACCGTAGTTGTGAAAACTATATATGATTGCTGCCCAGGACTGCCATGACCACCTCCATCGTTGGGAACATCCACCGAAATTGAATGCTTGATTCTAGAGAAATGTTGTAAATATAGTGAAATTGAATCTCCATCATCAGATTAAGGGAATCTAGGATTGTAATTAGAGAGCTCAAGTGTATATATGTAGGGATCTCCTCCCTTTTTATCATCCCTGCCTTTTCCTTTTTATCTCTTGACTGATGTTCCCCCACTCCTCGTTTGTCTTTTCTGCTCGCCTCCGCTAACTCAAATCATGAGCTTAAATTTCAAATAAGCAAAGGCCAAAGTCATGATGCGATGACCGGTCGATCGCTCGATGCAACGGTCCAACGCACGACAACAAAATTCAGATAAAAAACGAAGCAAAGGCAGGAATCAAATGTAGAATGCGAAACAGCTCTAGAGAATACTAAGAAAGGAGACAGCCCCGGTTTCGTCGGGGGCAATAACAAATCTTGATTTGGAATCAGCCATGGAACGGGATAACACGATCGGAGTGAGCGATGCTGGTGACGACTCAATCTTGGTTATGATGTCTCGGTTGAACAGCGGTGATGGTGAAACGGCCGTGCAGTTATAATCAGCAACTCTGTCCAGTGATCGGCTTATAGCTTAGCGGTTGTCATCGAAGTCTATGAAGTGATGTGAGCGCGAAACGATGATGCGATGGTGGTTCCGGGGCTGGTCAGGAGAGCAGTCTCTACACGGTGACGTTGGCTTCTTTCCGTTCAACGAAATATCCCGTGAACAGGGGAGGACAGAGGCCAAAAACCAGCGCCTCGGATGGATGAAGATGTGCAGGAAACTCGCGAGTAGCGCTGATCAAAATCAACATGCCTTTGATCACGAACGCGATGGAATGAATGCAAAAACCTGCGGCATAGGTGATTTCGGTTAGGGATCGAATTCTACCATTATTGGCAAATTTGGTCCCTTAATTTTTTTATGAAATGCAATGACAATCCAATCACATAAATTGAGGTGTCAATAACTAAAGCTTGCTGATGGAGTTACAGACGGGGAATTAAGAAACCTAATACGAACTCAAATTCAACGCCAATATACAAACTTTGATCCTTTAATTTAGCTACCATGACTAAATTCGCTCAAGCTGCCGTCACCGAGCTGCCCAGGGTTTCCTCCCAGAAGGCAGCATCAGGTGCGCACCTTCGGCACCTACTGCCCGCACTCCTTTGCCCAGGTCCAGCCCTACCCGCCCAACATCTCCAAGTTCCACTGCCTCGTGAAGGACCTCCGCCGGTACGACATATGAAAAAAAGTAATTCATATGGCAACCCGAAAGTTTGCAGGAAAGCATGCTCAAGTAACTAAAATAGCAGCTGAAGGCCTTAGCAGCTGAAGGCCTTTCATCAGGACTTCTTTGAAAGCAGCATCGGGGGGATTCACTTCTTCTTGGCGGACGCTTCTGCAAATGCCAATTTTAGAGCTGCACGACTCTAGTTCTCTGCATGAATATAAAAAGAAGAGCTACTACATCTTCATAACGATTTTTAATCAATTGTTGGACATTCGATTTGATTCTAATTACGGACTAATTGATTTAATCAATCGGTAAGATCAGATATTTAGAATGTAAAATACGAAAACTTTATCTTGTATATTTTTTCCTATTTTATCTTTTTTGTATTATAAACAGGCATATGTATGTCACAGCCCGAAAGAATGCCGATCCAAGAGGGTTCTTAGGGACGGACGTGACACATCCGTGGATCAAGCGACCCTCGGCTTGTATCCCCGAGACCTAGGGTTTTCTCGAGTCTTCTAGAATACTCCTGGGGCGGGCGATACGGTAATTGTATTCGTATGTAATAAATGCGGGTAGTTGGTAGTTGGGGAGATGTGATCTCTACTGTTAGATCGAGGAGAGATCTACGGATACGGTTTGCCTTGTCTTTGTATAAATAGGGGTCTCCTCCCCCTCATTGTATCATCTCATTCACAAGTAAATACAATCCAGAGCTTCTCTCTCTAGAAGTTTCTCTCTCTAAGATCCTTGTGATCCTTGTGAAACGTTGTGATCGGCTTGTGAATCGAGTGTGAGAAAGGCTGCTTAGGAGAAATCCTAAGGCCGCACGGGCAAGGGAATGCTAGATCGATCGGCCCGTGACATGTACATGTACAAAACATATAACAATATAACTGATAATTCCTTCAATATTTTTTTATTTCTGTCAAGAATGAAGGAAATTATATCGATAACTCACGTGAATTGCGCTAGCTAGATTGATCGGCCCGTGACATGTACATGTACAAAACATATAGCAACACAATTGATAATTCCTTCAATATTTTTTGATTTCTATCAAGAATGAAGGAAATTATATCGATAACTCACGTGAATTGCGCTAGTGTCGGCATTCTAAAACATAGGTATGATTACGGAAAAGCAGATGAGATTGAAGAATATCATGAGCATTGGGATGATCCCATGTTAGCATCTTCCACTTTTCCTCATCATCCACCTCAATAAATGGAAGGTCCTCAATATCACGGAATTGCACTTGCAAAGGAATCCTGTTCAACTCTGGGCATTTGACCACCATCAAATCTTTCATGGAATCACAAGTTATTGGGACATGCTCTTCAACTGGGGTAGATCGTGTAGGCTTAAGGAATTCAGCTTTGAATTCAGCTTTGGAGAGAAATTGAAGATTGGGAGGATGTAGGGATGTTTACAGGAGTCGTTATGCTTCCTTCTTGGTCTTGTCCCACTCCGCTTATTATCTCCACCATTCCTTTGTAGCACCTGACAGAGATAAATTCAACATTTCGAAGATGGAGCAGCCACTCATGTGGAAACATCTCATCAATTGGCATGGATGGGGGAGGACCTCCGATTATCTCCTTCATGTTCTTACAACAGACTACTTTGATCCTTCTTAAGTTAGGGAAGTGGGGCAGCCACTCAGATTCCACCACTCTCTTCATTTGATCACAAAAATTAAGATGTCAATAACTGAAGCTTGCTAATGGAGTTATAGACGGGGAATTAAGAAACCTAATGCGAACTCAGATTCAACGTCAATATACACAAATCTATTGAATAACACCAAATGCCATATCCAATCTATTGAATTATGGATCGGAGTTGTTAGCTTGCAATGCCCTGTGAGGGCAAAGCAAACTTTGATCCATTAATTTAGCTACCATGACTAAATTCGCTCGAGCTGCCATCGCCGAGCTGCCCAGGATTTCCTCCTAGAAGGCAGCATCGAGGCACGCACCTTCAGCACCTACGCCCGCACTCCTTTGCCCAGGTCCGGCCCGCCCGCCCGACATCTCCAAGTTCCACCGCCTCGTGAAGGACCTCGCTGTACGACATATGAAGACAAGTAATTCATATGGCAACCTGTAAGTTTGCGGGAAAGCCTGCTCAAGTAATTAAAATAGCAGTGAAGGCCCTTCAGTAGGACTTCTTCGAAAGCAGCATCGGGGGATTCACTTCTTCTTGGCGGACGATCCTGCGAAAGCCAATGTTAGAGCTGCACGACTCTAGTTCACTGCATGAATATAGAAAGAAGAGCTATTACATCTTCGTAACGATTTTTAAGCCATTGCTGGATATACGATTCAATTTGATTCCGATCCTAATTTTGATTACGAACTAATTGATTCAATCAATTGGTAAGATCAGATATTTAGAACGTAAAAGATAAAAACGTTATCTTGTATATTTTTCCTATTTTATCTTTTTAGTATTATAAACAGGGATATGTACATGTACAAAACATATAGCAACACAATTGATAATTCCTTCAATATTTTTTGAATTCTGTTAAGAATGAAGGAAATTATATCGATAACTCACGTGAATTGCGCTAGTGTCGGCCTTTTAGAACATAAGTATCATCACAGACAAGGAGATGAAATTGAAGAAGAGCCTAAGCATTGGGATGATCCCATATCAGCTTCTTCCACTTTTCCTCACCTTCCACCGTAATACATTGAAGGTCCTCAATATCAAGGAATCGCAATTGCAAAGGAATCCTGTTCAACTCTGCGCATTTGATCACTATCAAACCTTTCATGGAATCGCAAGTTATTGGGACATCACATATGCTCTTCAGCCGGGGTAGATTGTATAGCAACAAATGCTTCAGCTCTGGGATAGAAATTGAAGATCGGGAGGATGGAGGGGTGTTGTTTACAGGAGTCGTTATGCTTCCTTCTTGGTCTTGTCCCGCGCCGCTTATCATCTCCACCATTCCTTTGCACCCTACAACATGGATACTTTGAAGATTTCGAAGATGGAGCAGACACTCATGGGAAAATAGCTTTCTCATGTTATAGCACCCTTCTACCTTAAGAAATTTTAAAGAAATCTCTTCAACGGGCATGTATGGGGGAGGACCTCTGATAATCTCCTCCATGTTCTCACAATAGAAAACTCTGATATATCGCAAATTAGGGAAGTGGGGCAGCCACTCAGATTCCACCACTCTCTTCATTTTATCACACCTCCTAACTGTTATCTCTTCTAGACTTGGGAGGTTTGGGGCTGGTTGCGGTGGTGGTGATGTTATCCCCACCATTTCCTCACAATCATTTATTGTAATCTCTCGTAAATGTGGAAGGTAGAATTTAGGCCCGTGCCCAAAGAGATACTTCAGTTTCGAACATTCCATTATTATCAAAACCCTAAGGCTTGGGAAGAGGAGAGGGGTTGGGGCTAGGGCAGGAGAGTCACATATGTTGATTATTTCTTCATCTTGTCCTCCACCGAGCACTTGCAAGTTTTTCCATTTGACTATTATTAGCTTCTCAAGGTTTTCAAGCAGACTCATGTCAAACAAATTTGTTGTACCGTCGCAATTGAGTGCTCTCAATACCTGCACATCTTGGGGAATCAAAATATAAACACCACTGCCATTGATTTCCCCTCCCATGCTCACAATAGCATGACTCCTCGTCCCAATGTGAACACTCCTCTCACAATCCTCAAATTGATTGTCATCAATTTCTTTCTCATAATTCTTCAATTCTTCTCGACCCACGTTGAGATTGTAAAACCGAGGGTTATTTCTCTTCTCAAAAGCTACCCTCACAAACTTGTTGAAATCATCCACATCTTCAAAGTAGCATACAAGGGTCTCCAATGCCCACAATTTTGTAATGTCTTCTCCATTTACTGTCTCAACTTTAAGATATTGCAAGTTTCGCAAAGCCCCAAATGTTCCTTTGGGTAATCTACCTATGCGTGTATGAGAAAGGTCAAGGTATCTCAAATTCACTAGCATTTCCAGACCCTCGAGCGCTTCAACCCTAGCACAGCCAAAAATGTCCAACTTTCTCAAAGATCTGAGCTTCCTTAAATGAGGGATACAACGCAATTTCTCACATTTTCTAAGTAATAGTGCTCTCAAGTTTACCAAGTCTGAAATGGAATTTGGAAGTTCTTTGAGGTGACATCCACTCAAGTTTAGAACCTTTAGCCCCCATAATTGTCTGAAGAAAGAATCAGGGATGACCTCACAGAACAAGCTTCTATTCAATAGAAAAGGCGATAGTTTAGGACAATTTGGTGACATGTTCAAGGAAAATTCTTCAATATGATTCTCTATCAGAGAAACTTTCTCCAAAGCATCCATCCAATATTCTTTAGATGGTATCCTCCTCAACCCTTTTCTCGCTTTTACAATCGAAGTCACACTCATGATGTGTAATGCCATGTCTCTAATCAAATCGTGCATCTTCATCATGCTCCCATGAACTTCCAACAGGCAAACATTTGCTAGTTTGTTCAGTATGGTGAGGCCTCTAATGTATTGTTTCTCCCTCGTATTCAATCGACCAATCAATCCTTGATCAATAAAAAATTCTATCAACTCGAACTTGTCAATCAATTCATCTTCTGGATAAAGTGCACAAGATAAGAAACACTGTTGAATTTCATGATTACCAAGGCACTTGTAACTGAATTCCAATTTCATTAAGACTTGCGTTTCCATATCCGTTTTCCCCATATCTGATTCTCTCAATTTCTCCAAGTAATCCTTCCATTCAAACACATCGGTCACTCCTCGCATGCTCCTTGCCATTGTGATGATTGCAAGCGGCAAGCCTGCACATTCTCGAACAATGTACTCCACAATTGGTCTAGTTTCCAAACTAAGGGTCACTTCGGATCCAAGCTCCTCCAAAAATAAGCTCTCAGCTTCTGTATGAGATAGAGGTTCTATTCTTATCATTTCTTGACATTGCATCCGGTGGCATACCTCAAAGGATCGAGTGGTTAAGACCAACTTGATGTTATATGCTTTATCTGGGATTCCCACCTCTTTGAGATCAAAATGTTTCCACACATCATCAAGGATTACTATAAATTTGCCACTTTCCATTAAACAATCGCACAACTTTGTTGCTCGTTTCCTCATATCTTTTCTTGTTGTATGTCCAAACCTAGTCCCTCCCCAATGGCGTCTTGCAACCTTTGTGTGTTGAAATCTTGTGATACAGTGATCCATAACACTTTGCCATCATTTGTTTTTTCAAGGAGTCTATTACGTGTATGCACCATAATAGTCATTTTACCAACACCCCCCATTCCATAAATGCCGAGTCGGGATATTTGATTTCCTGCTAGATACTCTAAAATCTTCATAGTATTTATTTGAAATGCCTCTCCCACCATCTTTCCTTCTAGCAATTTACTGACTTTGGTCTCTCTCGCCTCAAATAGTCCTTTGCCTTGTCTCCTAATGTCTTCTGCCTCTCGCATTAGTATATCCACCTGTTGATGTGGTGGCAAACAATCCTCGCTTGCTGCTTTAGTACAATCAATTCTAAGCTTCTCCACATTCGCCAACCAATTGGCAACTTCCATTCTCAGCTTCTTTAGACATATAGATGCAGCAAAATTTAACTCATCCCTTACGTCGACTTCTTTTCTATAGAGCAGTTCTAATTTTCTTTTCAAAGCTTTATTCTCTTCAAAGTTGCTCCCTGTGTTTGGATGACTCGTCATAGGTGCCCCCTCATTCATATCTAATTCTGCAATTTAAAATTTCCATCGGTTAGAGTCTCATGATAGCATTCTTGCTGCCCCATAATAATGTAACTGGTGATGCATAAGGATTAATTTTTGTATAAAATTATAGACCTGGTAACGACGATTGGCCTAGTAAGCCTGTTCCACGAGCTAGGATCTGAGAAGGTGGAGGAGCGTTATTTGGGCCTTGTGATGATAAAGGCATACATGGATCCATGTCCATCAGAGTTTCTGAGTGACATGTGACTAATTGGTTTTTCCATGATGATGGTGGCATGGTTGGATTCTGCTGCGCTGTCTCCAGATTGATGTATTGATGTAGAATACTTCGATGTTGAGGCGGCACCGAAGCTGCTAGAGATAAAATATTCAATCGTAAGATCAATCAACAAGTCTGGAGACTCTATCACGATCCTGAGTCCTTATGGAGTAGAGTTTTCAAAGCTTTATACTTTCAATCTACCTCTATCTGGCAAGCGAAACAGGGCACTAGACCTTCTTGGGGATGGCGAAGTCTTATGCTAGGTAGAAATTCTATCTTGGATGGACTTAGATGGTCTGTTGGGAATGGGAAATCAATTAATGTCAGAGAGGACAGATGGCTGAGCATTGGTATCCTTGGTGGCCCTATCAATAGAGAGGAACCTACGATGGTTGAAAGTTATATCTTACATAACCAGCATGCATGGAATGTACAGCTTCTAACTCAGTTCTTTGACCCGCAGATTGTACAGGAAATTTTAACTATCAACTTATGGACAACATCTACTGAAGACAAACTATGCTGGACCGCAACACAGGACGGCCTATATACTGTCAAGAGTGCATACCATCGTCTCAATGATTCAGCGCACAGTAAGCTACAACTTCAGGCCTCATCGTCCTATACTCCCCCCAAAGCACTTTGGAAGAAACTATGGCAGATCAAGACAGCACCGAAGATTCGGATTTTCATCTGGGCCTTATGCCAAAATGCTTTACCTACAACGGCTAACCTATTTAATCGGAAGATAACCCAGGACCCTTTCTGCAAACTCTGCTCTTCTACTACCCCTGAAACCATAGAACACCTTTTTCTACACTGCCCTGCAACACTTCCTATTTGGCATCACCCTAGCATTCAGCTTAACATTGCAGATCAACCTACACACCGCATTGACATCTGGCTTACACATCTCATGGAACGGCCGAGGACTTTACCTGGTTTGGAGATTGTTGCCGCACTGCTGTGGCAAATCTGGAAGGCAAGAAATCATCTCCTCTTCCGCCATCAGCGAACCCATCCGGAGATCACCATCACCTCCGCACTGACTCACGCTCATCTCTACCTCAAGTCCAACCAGCGGCGACCCTCCTCCGAGCTCGATCGACAGCATCCCAATCATCTCTGGCAACCACCGGCGAAAGGAGTTATGAAGATCAATTTGGACGGTGCTTTTCGCAGTTCAACGCACACAGGGGCGATCGCAAGCATCACACGCGACTATACTGGACGAATGACTGACGGCTTCACCAGAAGTGTTCGAGCCTCCACAGCACTCGAGATGGAGTTTCAAGCGCTATCGCACACGCTGAAAAACTTGATTCAGAAAGGAAACCTGGATGCCTACCTGCAGCTTGAATCCGACAGCTTGATCTTGGTCGAAGCTATCAACCGCGAGCGCCTGCCGCCTTGGGAGCACCGTGCCCTAATCGTGGAATGTCAAACCCTAATTTCCAGATTCCCCAATCTCTCCGTAAGGCATGTGCGAAGGGAGGCTAACGCTGTGGCTGATTGGGCCGCCAAAGCCCATGAACGCGGCCTTCTCTCCTCTGATTGGGCCGTTTTTCCACCTCAAATCATGTTGGATATACTCTATATGGATGCCCTCGTTAAGGGTTGTAATTTTCGTCCGCCTTAGTTGAATATATCATCTTCTTTCTTGACCAAAAAAAAAAAAAAAAAAAAAAAAAGAATCAAGCCATCGTTACAGATAAAACAACATCTAAAACTTGATCACACAAAATATATACAATGAAAATCAACATCTGCGGAAGTTAAATATTTTGATGAAAGAAACGGTGCAATAAAAAGGAAGTGATATTGGACATATGGAACATGCAACAATGCTCGACGTATTCTTGATTGGAGAACCTTGTTGATATCTTGTCTAAAAACGCATCATATGTTAGGTTTTGATAAAATAATATAGGGATATTTGAGGATCTAACGGAACCATGGTAGCAATGTAGATAAATCCAGACACACCTTGTGATGATGATGGGCCAATTGTATTTGTCGTCGGCTCTAGAACTAGCGAATCAACGAAATTTGAATGCTGTGATGCAATTGAGGGATCTGCGTCCATTGGAGTTCGACAAGGAAACCGACGGACATCATTCCCATCTTCCTTGTCACACCTTGGGGGAAGCTGACCATGATGTTGGACAGTGTCAATCGGACTTGCATTGCTGCATACAGGATCCACTTCCACTACACACGGTTGACGACAATCCCGCCAACGATTTGCGCCGTCCACATCAAGGAATGAATCAATTTGTAATGATGATACCACTGTCGGATCGTGCGGTTCATTCGTTTGTATTTCCTCGAAAGTGTTTACAATTTCATCACGAGATCCAGGAAGATTCTCCAGCAGAGAGTGGTGATTATTTGACCAATTTGTTGAATGTAGCAACGAATCTGGAGTGATTCCATCTGCAAATTGTTCGTCAAAGCTTAGATATTGTCCCTTTGAATATTAGGGAATGCTGGTCGTAGTTATGTTAATGAGTAGAGGAATGGGTAAAACATCACCTCCAATGAACTCCTGCAGCTCATTTGACATACTGTTGCGAAGGACCTGATCATTTGGGAATGATGATAGCCCTATTGAATTTTGTTGTTCCCTCCCTGATTCAAGATGAGTTGGTAGCTCTGGAAGCACCGGTAGCTCCCTTAGATCAAGAGAAGATAAAGCCGGCCAGTCGATTAGAATTTGCTGGACAGATGAAGCAATTTGACTTCCATATGTTGCATCCAACCTATGGTTCGATAGATCGGGTTGCTGGGAGGTATCTAGATTATCCAGAGGCATATCACCAGTAGGCAAAGACACTTGATCCTGAGGGCATGCTGAAGCAGTACCAATTCCGGTCGACCTATGGCAAGATGGTTGTTGCGGCGCGCACCAGGGTTGATTCGAGTTCTGCGTGTCATTGGGATTCGACCCATCGTCAATATGGAATCCAATTTGACTCGCATTAATAACCATTCTTTCCCTTCCTTCGCCCAATGTGCCTCCCGTGCTTTTATCCAACACACTGCCTTTACCATTAAATGTCTCTAAGGCTTCTGCTCTCACTGGATCATCAACTTTCTCACAAGCTTTGATACCATAGCCCGGAATTCCAGCGAGGTGCGCCCGGATCCTTGGAGTACTTCCGGCAAACTTGGTGCCGCAAAACTTGCACTTGCACTTTCTGTTCTCCAAATTGTCCACGTACTTACGAAATTGATCTCGCTCTTTAGGCATTCCTTTAGCTATTACCTACAAAGAGGACATGACATGAAAACGGAGAAGAGGCCAAGCAAAAGCATATAACAGTTAAAAACAGACAAGATCAATAAAAAATGACGCATATAGAAACGTAAAGGATTCCTAAGTTATGTTAACTGTTAGCTGACTAGATAAACTTGATATCGATGCAAAATCCTCAAATCCTCTTAACAGAGCCAAACTGTCACACCCCAAATCCTACAAGGATACGGGGTAACACAGCCATCCTTTCCCTAAAAGACGCAGCCTCACACTATACCCCGAGTATCCAGCTCTCAATAGTTCTCGTGATAGTGCTCTCGTTCTATTGATTACTAACTAAGGCACCTCAAAAACATTATACAAAAAAGGAATGAGCTACCACGGCCTAATGAGTAATACATTTATTCTAAGCAGGTCGAGCAATCACTATGTACTTTAAATACAAATATAACTCACTTTCACAAAAAAAGAAAAAAGAAAAAAAAATTGAATAAACCTTCAAGACCAAAAATACAATATTTCTTACTTTAACATAATATGTTCAAGGCAGAAATATTCAAGATGATAGCAAATAAATACCAATGGTCTAGCCCATTGGTCGATATTATAAGAATACACGTCAATGGCCCATTCCATTGACCAATCTCATGTAACACACATCAATGGTTCATTCAATTAGTTAGTCTCATGCTGAACATCAATGGTTTATCCCATTGATCCATCTCACATGAAACCACATGTCGATGGTCCATCTATCGATCAATCTTGTGCTCAAATATCAAACCATGGTCATGCATAACGCCCATGAAAAGGCAACCAAGATTTTCTCCTTAGTTAGGTTTCCACCTATTATTAACCGGTGGCTCGGCCCACAATGATGTTCTAGATTAGTATGCGCATACCCACAAGCCCTCACTAGGTTTACAAATCAAAATATATAATCTTTCTACAACGCGACTCATTCACTAGAAATACTTTTCATAAAGTATTTCTCAAGTCATTTCAGAACTTGTTTCTTAAACTAGAATAAAATTCACATACCTTTTCACAACACATTTCATAAATCAAGTTTGCCAATCAATATATATATATAACCTTTCGCAACAACTTTCCAAAGATATTTGGCAAACCATTCACAAGTACCAAATTGTAGTAAATGCTCGATCTAAATTTTATGCGACAAGACATGCTTTATACACCAAATCTCCATAACTTTCAAAACATGCATTTACAAACTCATAGAAGAAATAGTATCACTCACCTGGGAATGCCAAAAATCAACTTATGATGTTTATTTGAACTGACGCACTTGAATTCCTAACAAATAATCGAAAAGCAATATCAAAGATCAAGTAAAACTATATTCTAATGAACGACTTGACTATACTACGCTTATTTGTTGATAAAACTACACCTATGCGCTAACGAGAAGCTTGCCTGTAGTGGAAACTTATTGTTGTCAGCTAGGAGCGGCCCACATGCTAAACTCCGTCGTGTCATAACTTCCTCCAAAAAATTTTGTTTCGAGCCATCTTACAGTCTTTAGAAAGCCCTCTTGATGTACTACAATAACCCCAACTCAGCTGCCCCAAAACCTCACTGAAAATGGCAAAAAATCGGGCCCTAAGTTACTGTTCAGTATTGTTCCAGAACATGTGCCAAATTTGAAAATTCTGTTCGAACAAATTGTAAGCTTAAATCATGGTCAGTAAAATGCTATAATTTCACAACACTTTTAAACTATCATTTCTAAAAAATACGCAGCTCAACAATTCAAAAATCGGACTTTGCCGCACAAATATCCCAAAAATTATAATTTGGAGTTCTAATTGTGACGATTAAATGCTTTGATCACTTACCGGCGTTGCCAAACTTAGTTGAGTGGGCCTCGCAAGTTGCACGGATCATGAGCACATGAATTTTTCTCCTTTCTCCTTTTTCTTCTTTCTCGGTGACCTCTCCTCCCTCCCCCTCCCTTTCTCCCTTCCGCGGCGGGTGCTTCTCTCTCCCTGAAGTGCACTCTCGTTCCCCTTATTTTTTACCACTCGACTCTTCGTCTCTTTCCTTTTTCTCTCTTGCGCGAGCTCTGGGGCTCTTTTTTCATTCTGAACCAAGCACCCCCTTCTGCCCCACCTTTGTTGACTTTTCAACCATCATTTTTTTAACACCGCATGTTACACAAATCACCTGAGTTGTGTATGCCAAAGTACAGATATCTCTCTCCTTATTTCACCAGGAACAAAAGCGAAGGCAGAGAGAGATACACTAGATCTACACAGGAAATTAACAAAAGAAAATTAGATTATACTTATCGAAAAAAAGGAGGAAAACTTCTGGATTATCTGAGCAGGAGAACACGCCTTAAAAGGAGAATCTCAAGTAGCCCTGTGGATCCTGAGGAGCATCGGGAGTGCAAGGTAATTATCTCCCATGTCACTGTCGTAAAAAGGAGTGGATGGTCCTACTCTAGAAAACGCGTTCACCTTTGACTGCAAGGAAATTAATGTGCAGCCAAGAACCGTTGAGCCTACTTAATTGCCGAACTCTCCAGACTTTGCGAAGAAAATGAAAAATTAAAAACAAAACTTATCTAAAAAGGCTACTGCACTATTTTCCTCCTCATACTCCATTTATCTTAATATATATATATATATATATATATATATATATATATATATATATATATATATATTTCTTATGTCTAGCATTGCTCTTTTTTCCCACTTGGAATGATTTACATCGTATTTGTTAAGAAAACCTATGAAGTAATGCTGCTTATTTAATGTCCATAAATATTGTCTCAAATTTAGAAGTTTGCCTACGCTGATGACTTATGCCCATAAGAAAAGGCTTTTTCGTTTACAAATCCAAAGAAAACGGGTCAAATTGCAATGTCAACGTCTAAGGAAATTCTACAGTCTAGTCTAACAATTCATGAGACCGGTATCATACGTAGTTTGGATCGTTAATGAAAAAGAAAAACAAATTTCACCAATGGAATGACTTAAAAAAGCAATATTAACTTATACTGTTTAAGGAATATTATTATTGACATCTAAATTTTTCACTCAAAGGCCTCATTCACATTTTCATGAAAATATTAGCAATCAAATCCGCCGATGATTTGACTCCTGATCAAAATACATTTGTAATGCCACATCCTCCATTTCTATTCCATTCTCAATCTCTATTGCATTCTTTCATGTTCAATATCGTAGATCCTTTCTTATAAAATTACGAATTTTCGTAAACCAATCTATTACAAGACCCTATTCGACCCTAAATTTTCCAAGGCGAATTTAAGCAGGGATTCCTATAAAAGATTTTGGACGCGGTCCCGCTCCCGAGTTCAAGTCCTTGCCGCTCCTTCCTTCCTTTTGACCGAAATGGTCGACTTGAGGCCACTCTCAACACGCCCATGCGTGTTTTAATGAAGGAAATAGCAATGTGAAAACACGCAAGCAACGAAAAGGGGATCGAAAGTGGCGTCAAAAGGCGTCAAAAAGGACATCGCAGTGGAAATCCAGCACACCATCTTCAGCAAGATACAGTGTAAAAAAGCAAACAAAATGGAGGAAAATAAAGCCGCCCGTCGAAGCATTCATGCCGTGTGAATTAAGAAACCTAATACGAATTCTAACTTGGCATCATGTAAGCGGTATGGCTGACTAACTTACGATCCAAGCTTAGTAGGAAAGAAAGCTGTTAATATAACAGCTCTCCTAAGTGCGAAAAAAGTGCAAGTAAATCAAGATAAGATAGAAGGAATGGTTGATGAAGCAACATGAGTTTTCTCATCTACTGACTCGACGGCAGCAAATCCTTCAACAATGTACACGAATCTCTGAAAATCATATCTGTATAACACAAATTGCCATATCTGATATATTGAATCCTTTTACACCAATAAAAAAGACCAAGTCGTTGGCATAGATGAGCACATGGCTAATGCATGGATATTACCAAGCACGTGACGCATTGTTGACAATTATTAAGATCAATATCGATATTAGTATATGTCTATATTCACCTCCGATTGTTTGTCAATATATGGCAATAGGTGATTAACAACGATTCAGAAGAGTATTGATAAGATCTTGTCAAGGTGTTAGAAGAAGACTAAATACATGAGGAGCCTCGAGATATGATTACCAATTCTAAGTTAGTGGGGAACAAGGCAATCAGGGTCATGGAACAATTGGCATACGTTTTTGGAGGAGCAACCGTTTGAGAATAGGATCATGGTGTCATGAGAATATGGGCACATGAAATAATTAAAGTTCAATAAGTAAAACCCGATACAAGTCGAGCAGATAATACACAAGGCCTTGTTATTATGCCCTGGGACAAGATTGTCCCGAGAGCGGTGTATACAAATAAGCGTGGATTGACTTAATAAATGCAAATTTATTGATCTAAATATATAGAAGACAGATTCCATTGTTAATAGAACGAGACTGGCAATGAATACTAAATTAGTAATGAAACTAGAAATAAAAACACCTAAATACTATCTAATCGTTTTTTTTTTTAAATTTTTTTGAGTTAATAAATCGTTTGTCTTTCCTGGTTACCTCCGCTAACTCAAATCATAAGCATAAATTTCAAATAAGCAAAGGCTAAAAATCATGATGCAACGATCCAATGCACAACGACAAAATCAGATAAAAAACGAAGCAAAGGCAGGAAACAAATGTAGAAAGCGAAACAACTCTAGAGAATAACAAGAAAGGCGACAACCCCGGTTTTGTTGGGGGCAATATTGAATCTTGATTCGGAATCAGCCACGGAACGGGATAACACGATTGGAGTGAGCGATGCCGGTGACGACTCAGTCTTGGTTACGATGTCTCGGTTGAACAGCGGTGATGGTGAAACGGCCGTGCAGTTATAATCAGCCATTCTGCCCAATGATCGGCTTATAGCTTAGCGGTTGTCGTCGAAGTCTATGAAGTGATGTGAGCGCGAGACGATGATGCGATGATGGTCCTGGGACTGGTCAGGAGAGCAGTCTCTACACGGTGACGTTGGCTTCTTTCCGTTCAACAAAATATACCGTGAACAGGGGAGGACAGAGGCCAAAAACCAGCGCCTCGGATGGATGAAGATGTACAGGAAACTCGCGAGTAGCGCTGATAAAATCAACATGCCTCTGATTACGAATGCGACGGAAATGAAATGAATGCACAAACCGTGCGGGGTAGGTGATTTCAGTTAGGGATCGAATTCTACCATTATTGGTAAATTTGATCCCTGAAATTTTTTATGAAATGCAATGACAATCTAACCACAAAAATTGAGGTGTCAATAACTGAAGCTTGCTCATGGAGTTATAGACGGGGAATTAAGAAACCCAATACGAACTCAGGCTCAACATCAATATACGTGAATCTATTGAATAACACAAAATGCCATATCCAATCTATTGAATTATGGATCGGAGTTGTTAGCTTGCAATGCCCTGTGAGGGCAAAGCAAACTTTGATCCTTTAATTTAGCTACCATGACTAAATTCGCTCAAGCTGCCATCACCAACCTGCCCAAGATCTCCTCCTACTCCTTGAAGGCAGGAGTGATTCTTCAGCGCCTACTTCCCGCACTCTTTTGCCCAGGTCTAGCCCCGCCTGCCCGACGTCTCCAAGTTCCTCTGCCTCGTGAAGGACCTCTGCCAGTACGGCATAAGAAGAAAAGTAATTCATATGGCAGCTTGAAAGTTTGCAGAAAAGCATGCTCAAGTAATTAAAATAGCAGCTGAAGGCCTTTCAGCAGGACTTCTTCGAAAGCGGCATCAGGGGGATTCACTTTCTTGGGCGGACGATTATGCAAAAGCCAGTGTTAGAGCTGCATGACTCTAGTTCTCTGCATGACTGTAAAAAGAAGAGCTACTACATCTTCGTAACGATTTTTAGGCAATCGCTGGAGATATGATTCGATTTGATTCTGATTCTAATTCTAATTATGGACTAATTGATTCAATCAATCAGTAAAATTAGATATTTAGAACGTAAAATAGGACAACGTTATCTTGTATATTTTTTTTCCTATTTTATCTTTTTAATATTATAAATAGGTTACGTACATGTGCAAAACATGTAGCAATACAATCCATAATTCCTTCAATATTTTTCGATTTCTATCAGGAATGAAGGTAATTATATCAATAACTCACGAGAACGTGTTAGAGAAAGCCTCAGCATCGAGATGAGGTTGAAGAAGAGCCTGAGCATTGGGATGATCCCATATCAGCGTCTTCCGCTTTTCCTCATCATCCACCACAATAAACAGAAGGTCCTCATTATCACGGAATCGCAGTTGCGAAGGAATCCTGTTTAGTTTTGGGCATTGGGACACCACCAAATAGTTCATGGAATCGCAAGTTATTGAGACTTTACATATGCTCTTCAACTGGGGTAGATAGTGCAGGGCCAAGTATTTCAGCTTTAGAAGTGGAATTGAAGATTGGGAGGATGAAGGGATGTTGTTTACAGCAGTCTTTATGCTTCCTTCCTGGTGTTGTTCCGCTCCGCTTATCATATCCACCATTCTCATGTTATAGCAATCTAGCCATTTCGAAGAAATCTCTTCAACCGGCATGTATGGGGGAGGACCTCCGATTATCTCCTCCATGTTCTCACAACAAACTACTTCGACTCTTTTTAGATTAGGGAAATGGGGCAACCACTCTGATTCCACCACTCTCTTCATTTTATGACACGCCTTAATAGAAATATGATTTAGACTAGGGAAGGCTGGGGGAAGATGTGGATGTGGTGATGTCACTGCTGCTGTTATCCCCACCATTTCCTCACATTCTTTTATTGCAATCTCTCGTAGATGAGGAAGGTAAAATTTAGGCCCATACCCAAAGAGATACTTCAGTTTCGGACATTCCCTTATTATCAAAACCCTAAGGCTTGGGAAGAGGAGAGGGATTGGGGCTAGGGTAGGAGAGTTAGAGATGTCGATTATTTTTTCATCTTGTCCACCACTAAGCACTCGCAAGTTTTTCCATTTGACTATTATTAGCGTCTCAAGGTTTTCAAGCAGACTCACGTCAGACAAATTTGTTGTACCGTCACAATTGATTGTTCTCAATACCTGCACATCTTGGGGAATCAAAATACATATGCCACTGCCATTGATTTCCCCTCCCACGCTCACAATAGCATGACTCCTCGTCTTAATGTCAACACTCCTCTCACAATTCTCAAATTGATCATCATCACTTACTTTCACATCATTTTTCAATTCTTCTTTACCCACGTTGAGATTGTAATATCGAGGGTTATTTCTCTTCTCAAAAGCTACCCTCACAAACTTGTTGAAATCATCCACATCTTCAAAGGAGCATACAAGGGTCTCCAATGCCCACAATTTTGTAATGTCTTCTCCATTTACTGTCTCAACTTTAAGATATTGCAAGTTTCGCAAAGCCCCCAATGTTCCTTTGGGTAATCTATCTATGCATGTAATAGATAGGTCAAGGTATCTCAAATTCACCAACATTTCGAGACCCTCGAGTGCTTCAACCCTAACACAATTAAAAATATCCAACTTTCTCAAAGATATGAGCTTCCCTAAATAAGGAATACGGCACAAGGTCGAACAATGTCTAAGCAATAGTGCTCTCAAGTTTACCAAGTTTGAAATGGAATTTGGAAGTTCTTTGAGGTAACATCCACTCAAGTTTAGAACCTTTAGCCCCCATAATTGTCTAAAGAAAGAATCAGGGATGACCTCATAGGACGAGCTTCTATTCAATAGAAAAATTGATAGTTTAGGACAATTTGGTGACATGTTCAAGGGAAATTCTTCAATATGACTCTCTATCAGAGAAACTTTCTCCAAAGCATCCGTCCAATATTCTTCAGATGGTATCCTCCTCAACCCCTTTCTTGCTTTTACAATCGAACTCACACTCATGATGTGTAATGCCATGTCTCTAATCAAATCATGCATCTTCATTGTGCTCCCATGAACTTCCAATAGGCAAACATTTGCCAGTTTGTTCAGTATGGTGAGGCCTCTAATGTATTGTTTCTTCCTTGTATTCAATTGACCAATCAATCCTTGGTCAATGAAGAATTCTATCAACTCGAACTTATCAATCCATTCATCTTCTGGATAAAGTGCACAAGATAGGAAACATTGTTGGACTTCATGATTACCAAGGCGATTGTAACTAAATTCTAGTTTCTTTAAAACCACCTTTTCCATATCCGTTTGCCACATATCCGATTCTCTCAATTTCTCCAAGCAATCATTCCATTCATACACATCGATCACTCCTCGCATGCTTCTTGCCAATGTGATGACTGCAAGTGGCAATCCCGCACATTCTTGAACAATGGACTTTACAACCGTTCTAGTTTCCAAATCAAGGGCCACTTCGGATCCAAACTTCTCCAAAAATAAACTCTCAGCTTCTGTATTAGATAGAGGTTCTATTTTTATCATTTCTTGACATTGCATCTGGCGGCATACCTCGAAGGATCGAGTGGTTAAGACCAACTTAATTCCATTTGGGATTCCCACCTCTTTAAGATCAAAGCATTCCCACACATCATCGAGGATTATTGTAGATTTGCCTCTTTTCGTTAAACAATCACACAACATTGCTGCTCGTCTTCTCACATCCTTTTCTTGTAGTGTGCCCGAATCTAGTTCCTTCGCAATGGCGTCCTGCAACTTTTGTGTGTTGAAATCCTGTGACACGGTGATCCATAACACGTTGCCGTAAGTTGCTTCTTCGAGGAGTCTATTATGTATGTGCACCATAATAGTCGATTTACCAACACCCCCCATTCCATAAATGCCTAGTCGGGATATTTGATTCCCTACTAGGAAGTCCAAAATCTTTGTAGTATTTCTCCGAAATGCCTCTCCCACCGTCTTTTCTTCTAACAATTTACTGACTTTGGTCTCTGTCGCTTCAAATAGTCCTTTGTCTTGTCTTGTAATGTCTTCTGCTTCATGCACCAGTATATATACCTGTTGATGTGGTGGCAAACAATCCTCACTTGCTGCTTCAGGACAATCATTTCTAAGCTTCTCCACATTCACCAACCAATTCACAACTTCCATTCTTGGCTTCTTTAGGGATAGAGATGTAGCAAATTCTAACTCATCCCTTATGCCAGCTTCTTTTCTATAGAGTAGTTCTAGTTTTCTTTTCAAATCTCTATTCTCTTCATAGTTATTGCCTGTGTTTAGATGCCTCTTCATTGGCACACCCTCGTTTATATCTAATTCTGCAATTGAAATTCCATTGGTTAGATTCTCATCATAGCATTCTTGCCGCCCCATAATAATGTAACATATATAAGGATTAATTTTTGTAAATAACCAGAGACCTGATAGTGATGATGGGCCTATCATGCCTGTTCCACAAGGTAGAATCTGAGGAAGTGGAGAAGCATCATTTGGAGCTTGTGACGATGATGGCATACATAAATCCATGTCCGTTAGAGCTTGTGGGTGACACGTGACTAAATGGTTTTTCCATGATGATGACGACACGGCTGGATTCTGATGCGCCGTCTTGAGATTAATGGATTGATGTGGAAGACTTTGACGTTGAGGGTGCCCCGAAGCTGCTTGCAATAAAATATTCAAGTGTAAGATCAATCAACAATTGGACTTTCAAATCTGGCCGTCGGTACAGGAAAAACAACATCTAGAACTTGGTCACACAAAATATCCATAGCAAAAATCTCAAAGTTAATATTTTGATGAAAGAAAATGTGCAATAAAAAGGAAGTGACATTGGAGATCTAGAATATGCAATGATGCTGGGCATGTTCCGGATCGAGGAACCCCCATTTACATCTTGTTTAAAAACACATCATATCTTAAATTTCGACAAAATAATTTGGGAATATTTAAGAATCTAATGGAACCATAATAGCAATGTAGATTAATTTAGACACACCGTGTGATGATGATGGGCCTGTCGTATTTGTTAACGCCTCTGGAACTAGCGAATCAATCATTGTTGCCTCAAAATTTTGAGAGTTTCTTGTATGCTGTGATGCAATTGAGGGATCTTTGTCCATTGGAGTTCGAGAAGGAAACCGACGGATATCATTCCCATCTTCCTTGTCACACTTAGGGGAAAGCTGACCAGGATGCTGGACAGTGTCGGTCGGACTTGTATTGTTGCGTACAGGAATCACTTCCTCGACACAGGGTTGACCACAATCCTGCAAACGATTTGCACCGTCCGCATCAAGAAATGAATCAATTTGTAATGATGATCCCACTGTTGGAATATGCAATTCTTGTATTTCCGCAGAAGTGTTTACATCTACATCACGAGATTCAAGAAGATTCTGTGATGGAGAGCGGTGAAGATTTGACCAGTCTGTTGAATGTAGCGGTGAATCTGGAGTGATTCCATCTGCAAATTGTTCGTTAAAGCTTAGATATTGTTCATTTTAATATTGGGGAATGCTGGTCGTAGTTATGTTAATGAGTAGAAGAGTGGTTAAAACATCACCTCCAATGAACTCCTGCAGCCGACTTGACCTACTATTGCCAAGGACCTGATAATTTGGGAACGATGATAGCCCTATTGAATTTTGTTGTTCCCTCTCTGGTTCAAGAAGAGTTGGAAGCTCAAGAAGCGCTGCTATCCCAGTAAAATCAACGGAAGGTGAAGCCAACGAGTCCATGGGAAGTTGCTGGAGAGATGAAGCAATTTCATTTCCATGTGCTGCATCCAACCTATAGTTCGATAGATCGGGCTGCTGGGAGGTATCTAGATTATCCAGAGGCATCTCACCAGGAGGTAGAGAAACTTGATCTTGAGGGCATGCTGAAGCAGTACGGGTTCCGGTTGGCCAATAGCAAGATGGTTGCTGCGGCGCGCACCAGGGTTGATTCGAGTTCTGTGTGTCATTAAGATTCGACGCATCGTCACTTTGGATTACAATTTGACTTGAGCCAAAAACTATTCTTTCCGTGCCTTCGCCCGATGCGCCTCCCGTGCTTATATCCAATGCACTTCCTTTACCCTCAATTTTCTGCAAGGCTTCTGCTCTCACGTGATGATCAACTTTCTCACAACCTTTAATACCATAACGTGGAGTTCCAGCGAGATGCGCCCGGATCCTTGTAGCACTTCCACCATACTTGTTGCCGCAAAACCGGCACTTCCACTTGTTGTTCTCCACATATTCCACAAACTCACGAAATCGATCCAACTCCCTAGGCATACTTTTTGCTATTACCTAGAAAGAGGACATGACATGAAAAACAGAGAAGAGGCCAAGCAAAAGCATAGAACAGTTAAAAAGAGACGATCAATATAAAAAAGAAGAAGATGCATATAGAAAGGTAAAGGATTCCTAGGTTATGTTAACGGTTAGCTGACCAGATAGACTTGATATCGATGCAAAATCCTTGAATCCTCTTAACAGAGCCAAACCACCTGAGTTGTATATGCTCAAAGTACAGAGATCTCTCTCCTCATTTCTCCAAGAACAAAAGCGAAGGTAGAGAGAGATACACTAGGTCTACACAGGAAAAAGTAACAAAAGAGAATTAGATTTTACTTACCGAAAAAAAAGAAGGAAAATATATGGATTATCTGAGTAGGAGAACACCCCTTGGAAGGAGAATCTCAAGCAGCCCTGTGGATCCAAAGGAGCATCAAGAGTACAAGGCAATTGTCTCCCATGTCACTGTCGTCAACTACTCAAGAAAACGCGTTCACCTTTGACATAATCTCAGCTTTGGCTGTAAGGAAACTAATGTGCGGCCAAGAACTTTTGAGCCTACTTATCTTTTTTTCCCCACCCGAAATAGTACGAATTACATAAAAGATTTTAAAAAAGCAGTGTACCAAATGAGTTGGAAAGCTATTATTGAACGTTAAAATATGGTTATTCAATGAAAAGAAGGGTTAAAATATGGTTCTCAATCTCTATTGCATTCTTTCGCGTTCAATATTGTAGATCCTCCTAATAAAATTACGAATTCTTGTAAACCAATCAGTTACACGACCTTATCCGGCTCTGAATTTTCCAAGGCGAATTTAAGCGGGGAGTTCTCATAAAAGATTTTGGACGCGGTACGCTCTCCGAGTTCAAGTCCTTGCCGCTCCTTCCTTCCGGTTGACCGAAATGGTCGACTTGAGGCCACTCTCAACACGACGTTCTTGCGTGCAAGGAAAAAAAAAGGGGGATTGAAAGTGGCGTCAAAAGGCGTCCAAAAGGACGCGGCAGTGGAAATCCAGCACACACTCATGACCACATCTTCAGCAAGATTGAAGAGTAAAATAGCGAACAAAAAGCAGGAAAATAACGCCGCCCGTCGAAGCATTCACGCCGTGTGAATTAAGAAACCTAATACGGATTCTGACTTGGCGTCAATGTACACGAATTTCTGACAATCATATCTGTATAACACAAATTGCCAAATCCAATATATCGAATCTATTTACACCAAAAAAATGACCAAGTCATCGACATGGATGAGCACATGGCTAATGCACGGATATCACCAAGCACATGATGCATTGTTGACAATTATTAAGATCGATATCGATATTAGTACATGTCTATATTCACTCTCAATCGGTTGTCGATGTAGGGCCACATGTGAGTAATAACGACTGACAAGAGTATTGATAAGATCTTGTCAAGGTGTTAGAAGAAAACTAAATACATGAGGAGCCTCGAGATATGGTTACCAGTTCGAAGTCACTAGGAAACAAGGCAATCGAGGTCATGGAACAATTGGTATACATTTTTGGAGGACCAACTGTCCGAGAATAGGATCCTGGTGTTGTGAGAATATGTGCACATGAAATAATTAAACTTTAGTAAGTAAAACCCGATACAAGTCGAGCAGAGAATACACAAGGCCTTGTTATTATGCCCCAGGATACGATTGTCCCAAGAGCGGTGTATAAAAATAAGCGTGGATTGAGTTAATAAATGCAAATTCATTGATCTAACTATATAGAAGACAGATTCCATTGTTAATAGAACGAGACTAGTAATGACTACTAAACTAGGAATGAAACTAGAAATAAAAACACCTAAATACTATCTAACCGTTTTTTTTTTTTTTAATCTTTCTGAGTAAGTAAATTGTTTGTCTTTTCTGCTCGCCTCTGCTAATACAAATCACGAGCTTAAATTTCAAATAAGCGAAGGCTAAAATTCATGATGCGATGACTGGTTGATCGCTCGATACGACGATCCAATGCACGACAACAAGATCAGATAAAAAACGAAGCAAAGGCAGGAAACAAATGTGGAAAGCGAAACAACTCTAGAGAATAATAAGAAAGGAGACAACCCCGGTTTTGTGGGGGCAATAATGAATCTTGATTCAGAATCAGCCACGGAACGGGATAACACGATTGGAGCGAGCGACGCCGGCGATGACTCAATCTTGGTTATGGTCACCGGCGATGTCTTGGTTGAATGGCAGCAATGGTGAAACGGCCGGGCCGTTTTAATCATCAACTCCGTCCGGTGACCGATAGCGACGTGAAAGCACAAGGGGCAATGAAGCTCAGTTTCAATAGACCTAGCTCGTCAAATCAGTTTGCCTACGACTCGCCTGGAAGAAACATGCAGAACCAGGAGTAGAGAAACAAAGCAAGGGAGAAAAACTGCAGGTAAAATTGACTCTAAGCCTCCATTAGTTTCATGGAAAGTATGATATTTTTAGAAATTGTTTTCCAGGAAACTATTTTCCAAGAAAATAATCATTATTTTTCGGTGTTCGGCTGAAATTTGAAAATGAACCAGAAAATATCTTTTGTCTCGTTGAAAAATCTTTTCTTCCATGCACTCATTTTAAATATTTTTTTTTTATTGTTTTATTTTTTAAATATTCTTTTTATTTTTTTTTTTATTTTCTTTCTTTCCTTCTCTTCTTCTTCAACCTTGGCCAATCGTCGGCCGGCAAGACTCGAGTTAGCCTGTGGCTCAGCGGCGGCCGGCGGCCGGCGACCAGCCAAGGCCAAACAAGAAGAAGAGAAGGAAAGAAATAAAAGAAAAAGAAGAAAATTAAAAACTCAATTTTAGAAAAAGAAAATAGAAAACCAAAACATAAAAATGAAATAAAAATGTGTTTCCTTGATTAGTTCATTTTTCATAAAACGAATGCCGAAAAATCCGGAAAATATTTCCTAGAGAGTTATTTATGTGAAATGAGCAAAGTCTTAAGACCAGTTGGACACAACGACCTTATTGTAACGAGAGGGCGTGAGCAACCGTTATTCAGACATGGTTCAGCGAAGTCTTGGCATTGGACGCCGCAATTCAGTGACCTCTCGGAAACAAAACGAAGCAGAAACCCAATAGATGAATCCGGAATGAATCGAAGCCATTTTTGAAGCTTATTTGGAGGGAAACAACCTGGTCGACGTGGCGGCGCGCAACGTTCTCCAAGGAAAACTTTGAAGCTCAACGAATGCTCCCGTCCCTGTTGCTTGTAAGAGCGATATCGTCCACTTCGATTTGAAGAGTCAGCGAAGCTAAATCTATCGAGAGAAACTTATTTGCTCGTGAAGAGAATTCGGCGAGGATTGGCGACAACGACTCTGTAAAGTACGGGAAGGTATCAGAACCGAGCAAAACCAAAAGGAGGAGAAAATATCTTATGTAACGTTTGATAATGTCCGGATATACATGGACAAAACTGGATTAAACGTAAAAAAACAAAAAATCAATTCGTTGAGATTTGGAAAAGAAAAAAATTGATTATCGTAGTGGTGAAAACTATATATGATTGCTACCCAGGCCTGCCATGACCACCTCCACTGTTGGGAACATCCACCGACACCGTCCTGCCTCTACTCCAGTCCGTATGGTCTTCATAAACTTGCTTAGTCCCTCACTCGTCTCTCTTATCTGCCTCGCACCTCTCACGTTGCATTGACCTTCTTGATCGCACCCATCATCCATCCTCTCTGCCATGTTGTCTCTCTTTCTCGGAATCACATTGGCCAAGCGTCCAGAGGGAGATCCAAAAGTTTCAGCTCTTCATCAACCAAACCAGAATGCTGAGCATGGTTGAAGCATCTAGATTTGATAATACATATGGATCATCTGTTCTCTACTTGAAGATCCCAAGAAAAATTCATAGTACTTATTTTTAGGGGCAATATTGCAATTGTATGCTTGATTGTAGAGAAATCTTGTAAATATAGTGAAATTGAATCTCCACCATCAAATTAAGGGGATCTAGGATTGTAATTAGAGAGCTCAGGTGTATACATGTAGGGATCTCCTCCCTTTTTATCATCCCTGCCGTTTCCTTTTTATCTCTTGACTGATGTTTCCCCACTCCTCGTTTGTCTTTTCTGCTCGCCTCCGCTAACTCAAATCATGAGCTTAAATTTCAAATAAGCAAAGGCCAAAAGTCATGATGCGATGACCGGTCGATCGCTCGATGCAATGGTCCAATGCACGACAACAAAATTCAGATAAAAAACGAAGCAAAGGCAGGAATCAAATGTAGAAAGCGAAACAGCTCTAGAGAATACTAAGAAAGGAGACAGCCCCGGTTTCGTCGGGGGCAATAACAAATCTTGATTTGGAATCAGCCATGGAGCAGAATAACACGATCGGAGTGGGCGATGCCGGTGACGACTCAATCTTGGTTATGATGTCTCGGTTGAACAGCGTGTAAGAGTTTTCTTGATGTGGATTACATTAATTGATATTGTAATTTACCGTTTAACGTTTACCGTTTTACGGGGTTTGGTCTAAGGTGAGATAGAAGGTTTCTTAATTAGTTTAATATGCAATTTTGGGTAGTGTGGGTTGAGTTGAGCCTGGCCCGTAATGAGGGGCTAGCTGGAAACTCTATAAATAGCGCTAAGTCTCTCCTCTAACCCTAATCGATTCACACATATCCTCACATAAGGGCGTTAACCTAACGCTAAGGGGTGAGGGGGCCGTCTCATTGAGCCGGTGATAAGGAGGGCAATAGAGGGAGAAGGACTTGCACGTGGAACATCGTGTTTCCGCTTCCGCTTCAAGAACGATGGATCCCCAGACAAGTGCGTTAATCTTTCTTCTTAATTATGCATGTTCTTGTTCTGGTTATGGCGATAAAAGGGATTGCATAATTTGCATCTAACATGTGGTATTAGAGCCTCCATAACCCTAGAACTCGAACGCATAGAATTTTGCCATAATTTGTGATTTTCGAGATTTTTAAAAACTGTAAAAATAAAATTAAATCACATATTCAGACTGGGCTCGACGAGGCGAGCAAGACTGTGGGCAGCGCGTTGTCGGGCGAGGCCCCATGTGCCCCCACGTGCGGCCACGCACCGCCGGGCGTCGAAGGCACGCGCCCACGCGCCCTCACGCGCTCCCACGCACGGGGCGCTGCTCGCGCGTGCGGCGCACGCGAACGCTGACGTCAGCGACCCGGATTCGATCCGACCCGCTGACGTCAGCAATGGGACCCGACCCGACCCGTTGACCCGACCCGACCCGACCCGGTCAACCAGTCGGACCGGGCGGCTAGACCGGAAGGTCGGACTGGGAACCGGTCGGACCGCCACCGGTTGGACCGGCTTGACCAGCCCTTTGACGCCCGCGCGTGGGCCCCACGTGCCGCGCACTTAGGCTGCGCGTGCAGGCGCGTGGGTGCTCCGTTTCGCGCGTGGCTGGCGGCATTCGACTCGTATGGTAATTTCCTACGTCGTGGTATATTTATTTTACTTTTTTGATGATTTTATGAATGTGAAAATACATACGGAACCCTAAATACGTGCTTTTTAGTGTATTTTTGCGTATTTTTCTTGTATTTTCTGTGATTGTGGAAATACGAGTCTTTGGGTTCTTGGTATGTTATCACATGAACTTTATGAGTGTTATTCATTAATAAAATACAATAAAGTTTATTTTTTATTAATGAATGAAGCAATGTGATTAGCATGATATGTGATTTTAGTGATTTACTACCCCTGTCACTAAAATTAAAATCACATATGTATGGTTTATGTGAGATGTGAATTTTATATCCCTGGTATGAGAGAGTTTCAATAATTCAATTGAGTTGTGACCGCCAAAGTGGCACACTTAATTGGGTTTGAGAAATTTCGGTCTCGTATAATGATTGGGATGTCTCTGGTCTAATGTGTAGTCATACTCCCAAAGGGGGTGATTATGTATTAGTTCATGAAGGGATACATGATTATGTGGTGGAGGAGTGACTGATCCTAGTGGTTTGTATGCCCAAAGGTGATGAATTCACGAAGATTGTAATATATTCTTATAACCGCTATCATGTGGGGAATTTACAACTGCTTGTCATGTATTCTGCCCAAAGGTGATTATGTGATTTTGCATGTAACTCTCTGGATGTGTATTTGTGCGTCAAGTTACACATTGCTCACATGATGCTAATTATATACATTGCTTGTTTTTTTAGTCACTTATCTGTAATTGGTAATTCTGTCACTATTGAGGTTCTTGCTGGTTTGAATTTTAAGAAATGGAGAGAGGATTTTCTGTTTGCTATGGAGATGGCAGATGTTCATATGGCTCTTACTGCTGATCGGCCGGCAGATCTGACTACTGAGAGTACAAAGGCTCAGAAAGCAAATTTTGTTGCATGGGAAAAGAGCAATAGAATTTGCTTGCTGTCCATGAAGCGTTCCATTCAAGAACACTTGAAAAGTGGTTTGCCTGCAGACTGCAATGCTAGGCAAATGATGGAAGCTTTGATGGCTAGAAACCGTGTGTCGCCTAATGCTGAGATAGGGATACATCTACAAACAATTTTTACAATGAAGTATGATAGTTCTGGTGGAGTTAGAGATTATGTTATGAGGATGGTTGATTTGCAGACAAAGCTTCAGGTTCTCAATGTTGAAATTCCTACGCTTGCATCGTCCATCAAGCTCTAAATACTCTTCCTCCGATTTTGGGATTATCAAGACCAATTATAGTTCCCAAGATGAAACCTGGTCTGTTAATGACCTAATTGCTAGGTTGGTGGCAGAGGAAGAGAAATTGAAGAAAGATAAAGGGCACATTGCTCTTTATGCTTCTAGTTACGCTAGTGACAAGGGTAAGAAGTTGAAGAACTATACCCACAAAGGCAATTCTGAAGCTGCTGGTCCTTCCAACAACAAAGGAAATTCTGATGGTGCAGGTCCTTCTAACACTCTAGGTCCTAAGAAAGCATTCACCAAGAACAATGGTGTTCTTTGCTACTTTTGTAGAGAGAGATGACACGTGAAGAAACGTTGCAATAAGTTTAAGGTTTGGTTGTCCAAGAGAACTAAGAATGAGCCTAAAGGTAATAATTCTTTGGCGTTTGTTTGTGAATCCAATCTTCGAAACCCCAACCAATTCTTGGTGGCTAGATAGTGGTGCAACTAATCATGTTGCGTTTACCATACAGGGGTTCATAAACCGAAGGACGCCAAATCAGGATGAATTAAAGCTCACTGTGGGAAACAACATTGGAGTTGACGTCGAGTTCGTGGGAGATGTCTTTTTGATTTTAGATTCTGGTTTTAGGATGATGTTAAAAAACACCTTTTACGTACCTTCTTTTAGGCGGAATTTAGTTTCCGTGTCTTGTTTGGACATGTGTGGATACTCTTTTGAGATAAAGAGTAATACTATTTTCATGTTTTATGATTCAAATAAGATTGGGTGTTGCAATTTATCCAATGGATTGTATTAATTGAGCTTATCTCCCAACGACTTGTACGTTGCTTATTCAGTTGAAAAGGTTGTTTCCAAAAGGCCTCTACCTAAGGAACAGTCTTATGCATTGTGGCATAAACGTCTTGGTCACATCTCTAAAGAAAGAGTAGAAAGGCTTATAAAGGCTGACATCTTGCCTACTCTTAAATGTGATCTAGAGACTTGCGTGGACTGTTGTAGAGGTAAGATGACAAAGATAAAGAAGAAATCTGCCGTACGAAGTTCGACTTGTTGGAGGTTATTCACACGATATTAGTGGACCGTACACGGCTACCTTGTGTAGAAATTTTTATTTCATCACATTTATTGATGACTTTTCCCGATATGGATACTTGTACTTGATTAAAGAAAAGTCCGAGTCTCTTAACAAATTCAAGATTTTTCGGACTGAAGTGGAGAAACAATTGGGAAAAGTTATAAAGATTGTCAGATTTGATCGTGGTGGTGAGTATTTTGGTAGGCATGGTGATGCTAAACAACTTAAAGGGCCTTTTGCTAAATACTTAGAGGATTCCGGGATAATAGCTCAATTTACTATGCCTAGAAGTCTTAAACAAAATGGTGTGGCTGAAAGGCGCAATCGCACTCTTATGAACATGATGAGAAGTATGATTAGTAGGACCAATTTACCTAATTTTCTATGGGGTGAAGCTTTGAAAACAGCCTTTTATATTCTATATCGTGTTCCTACTAAATCGGTTCCATTGACTCCTTTTGAGTTATGGACTGGACGTAAGCCTAGCTTGAATCACTTTAGAGTTTGGAGATGTCCTGTAGAGGTGAAGTTATACAATCCGACATTGAGTAAGTTGGATTCCAAAACTACTCGATGTTACTTCGTATCTTACCCAGATCATTCAAAGGGGTATCGGTTTTATAACCCTAATGGAGGTACAAGAATTGTGGAGTCTCAAACTGCAAAATTTCCGGAATTTGATGTAGCTGAAAATGGTAGTTTCTCACGAACTATTGAAGATGATAGTATGGTGGGGATTACTGGATCATTGTCTCATCATGTGCAGATGATTATGGAGCCTCTGCGCCACAAAATGAGCCTATTGTGGCCCGGGATCCTATTGTTGAGACAGTTCATGAAGAAATTCCACAAGCTCCTCATTCGAGAATGAGGATGAAGTAGCTCCACTCAGAAGATCAACTAGGGAAAGACGTTCTGCTATACCACCAGATTATCTAGTCTACCTAGGAGAGCATGATTATGATATTGGTTGTGTTGTCGATCCGGTGACTTATACGGATACCATCTCATCTCCTCAATCAGATTTGTGGTTAGATGCGATGAATGATGAGATGCAATCTATGAAACACAATGGTGTTTAGGAGCTTGTTGAATTGCCTGAAGGTTGTAAACCTATTGGCTGCAAATGGGTATACAAGACTAAAAGGGATTCCAAAGGGAAGATTGAAAAATTTAAAGCCAGACTGGTAGCTAAGGGTTTTACTTAAAGATAAGGAATTGATTATGAAGCAACATTTTCTCCAGTTTCTTCTAAAGATTCCTTTAGAGTGATATTGGCATTGGTAGCTCATTTTGATATGGAGTTACACCAGATGGATGTTAAGACTGCTTTTCTAAATAGAGACCTTAATGAGGAGGTTTATATGGTGCAGCCTGAAGGTTTTGCAGTAGATGACTCAGGTAAGCTTGTTTGTAGTTTGAAAAAGTCTATTTATGGCCTTAAACAAGCTTCTAGACAGTGGTATTTGAAGTTTCATAGCATTGTCACTTCATTCGGTTTTATTGAGAACAAAGTAGATCAGTGTATATACACCAAGGTCAGTGGGAGGAAATATATTTTTCTCATACTTTATGTGGATGATATCTTGCTTGCTAGTACTGACATTGGTTTATTGCATGAGACAAAGCGGATGTTATCGAAAAATTTTGACATGAAAGACCTTGGTGAGGCGTCTTTTGTTCTTGGTGTTGAGATCCATAGGGATCGCTCTCGCCGTTCATTGAGTTTGTCTCAGAGGGCATATATTGATCGCATTTTAGAAAGATTCAATATGCAGCATTGCAAACCAGGAATTGCTCCTGTTATTAAGGGTGATAAATTGAGTCTTTCACAATGCCCTAATTCAGATTTTGAGAAAGCTCAAATGAAGGATGTACCTTATGCTAGTGCACTTGGTAGTATTATGTATGCTCAAGTTTGCACTAGGCCAGATATTGCTTTTGCAACAGGTCTTCTAGGCAGATATCAGTCTAATCCAGGACATGATCACTAGGTTGCTGCCAAGAAGGTTTTAAGGTCCTTGAAGAGAACAAGAGATTATATGCTGATTTACAGACATGTTCCAGACTTGCAGCTAGTAGGGTATTCAGATGCAGATTTTGCTGGCTGTCAAGATGATAAGAAGTCAACAACTGGACACATATTTATGTTGGTAGGAGGTGCGGTATCATGGAAGAGCGAGAAAGAAGTCCATATCTTCTTCAACCATGCAAGCGGAGTTTGTAGCATGTTTTTCAGCTGCTACTCAAGCTATTTGGCTCCGGAACCTCATTAGGGAGTTATCAGTTTATGATTTTGTGGATAGGCCCATACAGTTGCATTGTGACAATAACTCTGCAGTATTATTTATTAATAACAACATGAGTCTCAAGGGGTCTAAACACATGGAGGTCAAATTTTTTACTATAAAGGAATCAGTACAGAATGGTGACGTTGCAGTAGATCATATTTCTACAGATGATATGATTGCAGATCCACTAACTAAAGGCCTACGCCCATGTGTATTTGAGCGACATGTCATAAGCATGGGCTTAGGAGCATCTTGGGATGCTGTCATTTAGTGGGAGCTGTGTTTTATTTTTTCTTTGAATAAAGTTTACATCTGTATTTGTTACAATTTAGTAACATTTCGATATATATATATATATATATATATATATATATGTCGACTTTTGCATTCAATAAAATGTTTTGAATGGTTTGTTATTATGTTGAATATATATATTGTTAAAGTCTCAAGGTATTGCTTAAACCTTGAGTGAAGGCTAGGGGCATACGATTATTAGCCTTGTCCATATGTCTTGTTATATATAAAAAAAGGTTAACCATAAGGACAAGACATATGTGGGTTCATGGAACCATAAAGACATTCTCTAGTGGCACAATTTTGTGACGCTTAAGGTAAGAGAATGGTGACTGACAAATGAGATCTCTCTATGAGAGATGTTGTCCATTTGACACACTACCATATTGGATCCATATAAATAGAGTTGAGAACATTCGTGACTATGGAAGGCTCTGTGTGTATACATGCAGTTACCGCCATGATTCGGTGTTTAAGACTTTATGGGATATGATTGACTATTAAGAATGATCTTTAGACCAAAGTGCGCACATACAGTACGATTTCAATTAATATAGTCCAAGTGGGAGAATGTAAGAGTTTTCTTGATGTGGACTACATTAATTGATATTGTAATTTACCGTTTAACGTTTACTGTTTTATGGGGTTTGATCTAAGGTGAGATAGAAGGTTTCTTAATTAGTTTAATATGGGATGGCTAGTGTGGGCCGAGTTGAGCTCCGGCCCGTAATGAGGGGGCCTAGCTGGAAACTCTATAAATAGCGCTAAGTCTCTCCTCTAACCCTAATCGATTCACACGTATCCTCACATAAGGGGCGTTAACCTAACGCTAAGGGGTGAGGGGGCCGTCTCATTGCTTTAGTGATAAGGAGGGCAATAGAGGAGAAGGACTTGCGCGTGGAACATCGTGTTTCCGCTTCCGCTTCAAGAACGATGGATCCCAAGACAGGTGCGTTAATCTTTCTTCTTAATTATGCATGTTCTTGTTCTGGTTATGGCGATAAAAGGGATTGCATAATTTGCATCTAACACAGCGGTGATGGTGAAATGGCCGTGCAGTTATAATCAGCAACTCTGTCCTGTGATCGGCTTATAGCTTGGCGGTTGTTGTCGAAGTCTATGAAGTGATGTGAGCGCAAGACGATGACGCGATGGTGGTTCCGGGGCTAGTGAGGAGAGCAGTCTCTACGCAGTGACGTTGGCTTCTTTCCGTTCAACGAAATATCCCGTGAACAGGGGAGGACAGAGGCCAAAAACCAACGCCTCGGATGGATGAAGATGTGCAGGAAACTCGCGAGTAGCGCTGATCAAAATCAATGTGCCTCTAATCACGAATGCGATGGAATGAATCCACAAACCGTGCGGGGTCGGTGATTTCGGTTAGGGATTGAATTCCACCATTATTGGCAAATTTGGTCCCTGAATTTTTTCATGAAATGCAATGACAATCCAATCACATAAATTGAGGTGTCAATAACTGAAGCTTGCTGATGGAGTTTGTGGCACCCCCAAACCCGGTAGGGTCGCCACAGATACTTATCGCTACACCTAATGAACACTAGTTACATCTCTTAGTAAAAGCATTGTAGTTCCTAAGCATTTTTTTTTTAAACGGTCCCAGCGCGACTCATTAGCGAAAGCATAATTTAATATCACCATCTCTCCCTCCAACAATCAGGATACAATGCACACCACTAATTTCCATAGGAAAAGATAAAGCCGAGCCACTTTTATTTACATATTTTCATGATGGATTTTCACGGGTCGGTACATCAAAAGAAAGGCCAAGACTCGCTACACTCGGCTGTAACCCCAAAAAGAAACACTCGACCCACTATGTTCATCGTGTAAGATCCCCCTCCATCAACTAGTGTCGGCTATTTCTCAAAAAGTTGCAACTCCTACTCCTCACGCACAGGCCGTCACACCCATCCTGGTGTGTCGGGCGGTGGTGGTGGCAGCATCCCCTGCATCACTCCGTCTCGACGAACGTGAACAGATACGAACTCCTGAATGACCAGGCCCTCAGCCAGGCCCACATCATACATCACGAATGTACGAATTCGAATGAACGTCAAACCAGGGATGGTGGGACAGTTGATCTCCGCCCACTCGACCTCCACATCCGAAGGAAGGCCGTAAAAGACGCCCGCGTGACGGTAGGGAGCGGCATCGTACTAATCTGAAATGTTGGTCCCCAGGAGGTGAGTACAACCACTCGGCGGGTAAAGGACCAATAAACCACTCAATGCATCATACAATACAACCATAGCATAACACATATCATTTAAGTATCCATGCATAATTTACCTTGTTATCATGCACATGTCATCATATCTCGCGCGCATGCATCATCATATTACATGTACCATCATGCCATAGGTGCACATACATCCATGCACTTATCGTCAAATCACATGTTAACATCATGCCATAGGTGCACATACATTCATGCACTTATCCTCAAATCACATATCATCATCATGCCATAGGTGCACATTCATCCATGCACTTATCATCATATCACATATCATCATCATGACATAGGTGCACATACATCCATGCACTTATCATCAAATCACATATCATCATCATGCCATAGGTGCACATACATCCATGCACTTATCATCATCATCATGCCATCATGCATATACATCCATGCACTTATCATCAAATCACATGTCATCATCATGCCATCATGCATACATGTGACCACATTTTGCATGATTTAATTTCAACTCATGCTTTTTCAAATTGGATTGCCACATATCTCTTTCCCGGGATCAGTAATTGCATCCCACATTTCTATCGCTCGCACCCAACCTGGCATCGCGAGGAACCTCCGGCACACACCTCCGGGCATTTCGAAACTCCCGAGGACATCCGGCACACACCTCCGGGCATCCGGCTCACACCTCCGGGCATCCCGACACTCCCGGGGCATCGTCGGCTCACACCTCCGACGGTCATTCATATTCTCATACATTTCTTTTCCAATTTCACACTTGAAATTTTCAATGCAATTGATTTAAATTGCTCTTTTGAAATCATGCAATATGCATTGGGAAAATTGTCCTTTGATGAAATGATTTAAATGAAATCTTTCTTTGAGATCATGGAAAATCCATCATTTTCTTTAATGTCATATGAAATGCATGAAAGCCATCACACCATTACATAAATAATACTCCAAAGTCTCATAATTCACATAACACTTCATACGGATCACACATCACAGCATAGAATTGGCCATACATTCCAATATCATAAATTTCGAAATTGTCCAGCTTACACAGTTTTCAAAACGCAGTTCATTAAATAGACAAATGACCTTCAAAAATCACGAAATTTCACTATGTTATAGTCAAGACATAGATAAAGATATCACGTGAAGGAAATTTCTCCAAAAGAAATTTGCACAGAATAGTATTAGCCATGCATTCCTACATCATCAAGCCCGAAATCCACAGATTGCACAGTTTTCAAATCACAGTCAATTAAATAGGCAAATAACCTTCAAAAATCACGAAATTTCACTATGTTATAGTCAAGACATAGATAAAGATATCACGTGAAGGAAATTTCTCCAAAAGAAATTTGCACAGAATAGATATAGGTCATGCATGTCAACATTTCCAAGTCCGAAACGCACAGTTTGCACAGTTTTCTTATCACGGTCGATTTAATATGCAAATGACCTTCAAAAATCACAAATTTTGAGTATGTTGTAGTCAAGACATAGATAAAGATGTTTCATGAATAACATTTCTTCAAATAAAGCTTGTACAGAAAGTTATAGGTCATGCATGTCAATATTCCCATGTCCGAAACACACACTTGCACAGTTTTCATATCACGGTCGGTTTAGTATGGAAATGGCCATCAAAACTCATGAAATTTGAGTATGTTATAGTTAACACATAGATAAAGATTTTTCATGAAGGAGTCGAAGTGAAATTCTTGGTAAAAAGTGACATGCAACACTCAAATCCACCAAGAGACCACAAAAGAATTCCAGATCTAGCATTTTTCGTAGAGGGAGGGTTTTACCCCTCAAAACTTAACCATTTAGTCCCAAATTTTAGTATGTTGTAGTTTAAGATGTTATCTACAACTTTCGTGAAGGAATCGAAGCAAGAATCTAACTCAAATCACACATGCAAGCCTCTACAACGACGGCACACGGACGGCGAAAGGACGATCGGACGACGGGCGTGCGGCTCCTCCTTCTCCTCTCTCCCTCGGTTTCTCTCTTTCTCTCGAACTCTCTCTCTCTTTCTTTGCTTTTGGTCCGAACTTCCTCCCTCTCTCACCCCTTAACCGGTTGCCTTTCCCCCCTAAAAGTCTTCCCCTCCATCATTAGCAATGATTTAAGGTGCATGAAGGACAAATGGCAAGGGTGTTTGGGACAAATGGGGGAGGACATGCACAAACTGATCCCCCCTCTTTCGGTCGAAGGCCCTTTAATGGGCTTCACGGGCCTGGCAAAATGGCCCACTTTAGGCCCTTTACCCTTGGGCCTAAAGTTCAATCCAAAGAATTAAATTTTTTTTTACCCTTTTTACTTTTTAGTAATTCCTTTTTAATTCCCTCACTTAGTGATTTCAATTTCCAATTTCACATGGTCAAAACTCGTAACATTTAATCTATGAGATGCAAAGCCAAGAATAAATCCTTCTTACCAAAATAACCTATAGTACTATCTTAAAAACTCAAGAACACAAGCGTATAACACTTAGTTTTAAGGGGAAAAATTAATAGCTAAAGCATAAACCATAGGTAATTTCATTACCTAATTATGGGCCTTAATACATCTTAGAGCTTGTCTCTAATTATTGGGATGCCACAGAGTTACTGACGGGGAATTAAGAAACCTAATACGAACTCAGATTCAACGTCAATGTACATGAATCTATTGAATAACACCAAATGCCATATCCAATCTATTGCATTATGGATCGGAGTTGTTAGCTTGTGATGCCGTGTGAGGGCAATGCAAACTTCGATTTTTTAATTGAACTACTATGACTAAATTCGCTCAAGCTGCCATCGCCGAGCTGCCCAAGATTTCCTCCCAGAAGGCAGCATTAGGCGCGCTTCTTGAGCGCCTACTTCCTGCACTCCTTTGCCCAGGTCCAGCCCCTCCTGCCGGCCCGACATCTCCAAGTTCCTCTGCCTCGTGAAGGACCTCCGCCGGTACGGCATATGAAGAAAAGTAATTCATATGGCAGCTTGAAAGTTTGTAGAAAAGCATGCTCAAGTAATTAAAATAGCAGCTGAAGGCCTTTCAGCAGGACTTCTTCGAAAGCAGCATCGGGGGGATTCACATCTTCTTGGTGGACGATTCTGCGAAAGCCAGTGTTTGAGCTGCACGACTCTAGTTCTCTGCATGAATATAAAAAGAAGAGCTACCACATCTTCCTAACGATTTTTAAGCAATTGCTAGATATACAATTCCATTTGATTTTGATTCTAATTCTGATTATGGACTAATTGATTCAATCGATCGGTAAGATCAAATATTTAGGACGTAAAATACGAAAACATTATCTTGTATATTTTCTCCTATTTTATCTTTTTTATATTATAAATAGGCTTATGTACATGTACAAAACATATAGCAACACAATTGATAATTCCTTCAATATTTTTCAATTTCTGTCAAGAATGAAGGAAATTATATCGATAACTCACGTGAATTGTGCCAGCGTCGGCCTTCTAGAACGTAGGCATCATAATAGGAAACAAGATGAGATTGAAGAAGAGCCCGAGCATTGGGATGATCCCATATGAGCGTCTTCCACTTTTCCTCATCATCCACCCCAATCCACGGAAGGTCCTCAATATCACGGAATTGCAGTTGCAAAGGAATCCTGTTCAACTCTGGGCATCTAACCACCGTCAAATGTGCCATGGAATCGCAAGTTATTGGGACTTCACTTATGCTCTTCAGCTGGGGTAGATTGTATAGCCTCAAACACTTCAACCTTGGGAGAGAAATTGAAGATTGGGAGGATGAAGGGATGTTGTTTACAGGAGTCATTTTGCTTCCTTCTTGGCCTTGTCCCGCTCTGCTTATCATCTCCACAATTCCTTCGCATCTAGTCACACCAATAGCTTGAAGATTTTGAAGATGGAGCATCCACTCATGCGGAAACAGTTTTCGCATATTGGGGCAACCATCAACCCAAAGCCACTCTAGAGAAATCTCTTCAACTGGCATGTATGGGAGAGGACCTCCGATTACCTCCTCCATGTTATCACAACCGAATACTTGTATTGTTTTCAGGTTAAGGAAGTGGGGCAGCCACTCAGATTCCACCACTCTCTTCATTTTATCACACTCCCGAACGATGATATCTTCCAGCGTAGGGAAGGCAGGGGGCAGATGCGGAGGTGGTGACGTAACTGCTACTGTTATCCCCACCATTTCCTCACATTCACATATTTCAATCTTTCGTAGATGTGGAAGGTAGAATTTAGGCCCATGCCCAAAGAGATACTTTAGTTTCGGACATTTCCTTAGTATCAAAACCATAAGGCTTGGGAAGGGGAGAGGGGGAGGGGGTAGGGGTAGGGGCACGGGAGTCATAGATGTCGATTATTTCTTCATCTTGTCCTCCATTGAGCACTCGCAAGTTTTTCCATCCGACTATTATTAGCTTCTCAAGGTTTTCAAGCAGGCGCACATTAGAAAAATTTGTTGTACCATCGCAATTGATTGCTCTCAATACTTGCACATCTTGGGGAATCAAAATACAAATGCCACTGCCATTGCTTTCCCTCCCCACGCTCACGATAGCATGACTCCTCATCTCAATGTGGACACTCCTCTCACAATTCCCAAATTGAGCGTCATCCATTTCTTTCACATAATCCTTCAATTCTTCTTGACCCACATTGAGATTGTAATACCGAGGATTATTTCTCTTCTCAAAAGCTACCCTCACAAACTTGTTGAAATTATCCACATCTTCAAAGCAGCATGCAAGTGTCTCCAATGCCCACAATTTTGTAATGTCTTCTCCATTTATTGCCTCAACTTTAAGATATTGCAAGTTTCGTAAAGTCCCCAATATTCCTTTGGGTAATCTATCTATGCGTGTATGAGATAGGTCAAGGTATCTCAAATTCACCAGCATTTCCAAACCCTCAAGCGCTTCAACCTTAGCACAGCCAAAAATGTCCAATTTTCTCAAAGATCTGAGCTTCCCCAAATAAGGGATAAGGCGCAATTCCTCACATTTGCTAAGTAATAGTGCTCTCAAGTTTACCAAGTTTGAAATGGAATTTGGAAGTTCTCTGAGGTAACATCCACTCAAGTTTAGAACCTTTAGCCCCCATAATTGTCTGAAGAAAGAATCAGGGATGACCTCATAGAACGAGCTTCTATTCAATAGAAAAATTGATAGTTTAGGACAATTTGGTGATATGTTCAAGGGAAATTCTTCAATATCATTCTCCATCAGAGAAACTTTCTCCAAAGCATCCGTCCAATATTCTTCAGATGGTATCCTCCTCAACCCCTTTCCCGCTTTTACAATCGAAGTCACACTCATGATGTGCAATGCCATGTCTCTAATCAAATCGTGCATCTTCATTGTGCTCCCATGAACTTCCAATAGGCAAAAATTTGCCAGTTTGTTTAGTATGGTGAGGCCTCTAACATATTGTTTCTCCCTCATATTCAATCGACCAATCAATCCTTGGTCAATGAAGAATTCTATCAACTCGAACTTATCAATCCATTCATCTTCTGGATAAAGTGCACAAGATAGGAAACACTGTTGGACTTCATGATTACCAAGGCGATTGTAACTGAATTCTAGTTTCTTTAAAACCACATTTTCCATATCTGTTTGCCCCATATCTGATTCTCTCAATTTCTCCAAGCAATCATTCCATTCATACACATCGGTCACTCCTCGCATGCTTCTTGCCAATGTGATGACTGCAAGTGGCAATCCCGCACATTCTTGAACAATGGACTTTACAACCGTTCTAGTTTCCAAATCAAGGGCCACTTCAGATCCAAACTTCTCCAAAAATAAACTTTCAGCTTCTGTATGAGATAGAGGTTCTATTTTTATCATTTCTTGACATTGCATCTGGCGGCATACCTCAAAGGATCGAGTGGTTAAGACCAACTTAATTCCATCTGGGATTCCCACCTCTTTAAGATCAAAGCATTGCCACACATCATCGAGGATTACTGTAGATTTGCCTCTTTTCGTTAAACAATCACACAACATTGCTGCTCGTCTCCTCACATCCTTTTCTCGTTGTATGCCCAAATCTAGTTCCTTCGCAATGGCATCCTGCAACCTTTGTGTGTTGAACTCCTGTGATACAATGATCCATAACACGTTGCCATATGTTGCTTCTTCAAGGAGTCTATTATGTATGTGCACCATAATAGTCGTTTTACCAACACCCCCCATTCCATAAATGCCTAGTCGGGATATTTGATTCCCTACTAGGAAGTCCAAAATCTTTGTAGTATTTCTCTGAAATGCCTCTCCCACCATCTTTTCTTCTAACAATTTACTGACTTTGGTCTCTGTCGCTTCAAATAGTCCTTTGTCTTTTCTCATAATGTCTTCTGCTTCATACATCAGTGTATATACTTGTTGATGTGGTGGCAAACAATCCTCACTTGCTGCTTTAGGACAATCATTTCTAAGCTTCTCCACATTCACCAACCAATTCACAACTTCCATTCTCGGCTTCTTTAGGGATAGAGATGCAGCAAATTCTAACTCATCCCTTATGCCAACTTCTTTTCTATAGAGTAGTTCTAGTTTTCTTTTCAAATCTCTATTCTCTTCATAGTTATTGCCTGTGTTTAGATGCCTCTTCATTGGCACACCCTCGTTTATATCTAATTCTGCAATTGAAATTCCATCGGTCAGAGTCTCATCATAGCATTCTTGCCGCCCCATAATAGTGTAACGTATATAAGGATTAATTTTTGTAAATAACCAGGGACCTGATAGTGATGATGGGCCTATCATGCCTGTTCCGCAAGGTAGAATATGAGGAAGTGGAGAAGCATCATTTGGAGCTTGTGACGATGATGGCATACATAAATTCATGTCCGTTAGAGCTTGTGAGTGACATGTGACTAAATGGTTTTTCCATGATGATGATGACACGGCTGGATTCTGATGCGCCGTCTTGAGATTAATGAATTGTTGTGGAAGACTTTGACGTTGAGGGTGCCCCGAAGCTGCTTGCAATAAAATATTCAAGTGTAAGATCAATCAAACAATTGGACTTTCAAATCAGGCCGTCGGTACAGGAAAAACAACATCTAGAACTTGGTCACACAAAATATCTATAGCAAAAATCTCAAAGTTAATATTTTGATGAAAGAAAGTGTGCAATAAAAAGGAAGTGACATTGGAGATCTAGAATATGCAATGATCCTTGGCATGTTCCTGATCGAGGAACCCCCATTGATATCTTGTTTAAAAACACATCATATCTTAAATTTCGACAAAATAATTTGGGAATATTTAAGGATCTAGCGGAACCATGATAGCAATGTAGATTAATTTAGACCAACCGTATGATGATGATGGGCCTGTTGTATTTGTTGACGCCTCTGGAATCAGCGAATCAGTCATTGTTTCCTCAAAATTTTGAGAGTCTCTTGTATGCTGTGATGCAATTGAGGGATCTATGTCCATTGGAGTTTGAGAAGGAAACCGACGGATATCATTCCCATCTTCCTCGTCACACTTAGGGGAAAGCTGACCAGGATGCTGGACAGTGTCGGTCGGACTTGTATTGTTGCGTGCAGGAATCACTTCCTCTACACGGGGTTGACCACAATCCTGCAAACGATTTGCACCGTCCGCAACAAGAAATGAATCAATTTGTAATGACGATCCCACTGTTGGAATATGCAGTTCATTCCTTTGTATTTCCGCAGAAGGGTTTGCATCGACATCACGGGATTCACGAAGATTCTGTGGCGGAAAGCGGTGAAGATTTGACCAGTCTGTTGAATGTAGCGGTGAATCTGGAGTGATTCCATCTGCAAATTGTTCGTTAAAGCTTAGATATTGTTCATTTTAATATTGGGGAATGCTGGTCGTAGTTATGTTAATGCGTAGAGGACTGGGTAAAACATCACCTCCAATGAACTCCTGCAGCCCACTTGACCTACTGTTGCCAAGGACCTGATCATTTGGGAATGATGATAGCCCTCTTGCATTTTGTTGTTCCCTCTCTGGTTCAAGAAGAGTTGGTGGCTCAAGAAGCCCTTCTATCTCAGCAAAATCAGGGGAAGGTGAAGCCGATGAGTCCATCAGAAGTTGCTGGGGAATTGAAGCAATTTCATTTCGATGTGCTACATCCAACCTATGGTTCGATAGATCGGGCTGCTGGGAGGTATCTAGATTATCCAGAGGCATATCACCAGGAGGTAGAGAAACTTGATTCTGAGAGCATGCTGAAGCAGTACCAGTTCCGGTCGGCCAACAGCAAGATGGTTGCTGCGGCGTGCACCAGGGTTGATTCAAGTTCTGCGTGTCATTGGAATTCGACGCACTGTCACTTTGGAATACAATTTGACTTGAGCCAAAAACTATTCTTTCCGTTCCTTCGCCCGATGCGCCTCCCGTGCTTATATCCAACGCACTTCGTTTACCTTCAATTTTCTGCAAGGCTTCTGCTCTCACATGATGATCGACTTTCTCACAACCTTTAATACCATAACGTGGAATTCCAGCGAGATGCGCCCTGATCCTTGTAGCACTTCCACCATACTTGTTGCCGCAAAACCGGCACTTCCACTTGTTGTTCTCCACATATTCCACATACTCACGAAATCGATCTAACTCCCTAGGCATTCTTTTTTCTATTACCTACAAAGAGGACATGACATGAAAAACAGAGAAGCGGCGAAGCAAAAGCATAGAACAGTTAAAAACAGACGATCAATAAAAAGAAGATGCATATAGAAACGTAAAGGATTCCTATGTTAACAGTTCGCTGACCAGATAGACTTGATATCGATGCAAAATCCTTGAATCCTCTTAATAGAGCCAAACCACCTAAGTTGTGTATGCCCAACGTACAGAGATCTCTCTCCTTATTTCACCAGGAACAAAAGCGAAGGTAGAGAGAGATACACTAGATCTACCCAGGGGAAATTAACAAAAGAAAATTAGATTATACTTACTGAAAAAAAGGAGGAAAACTTCTGGATTATCTGAGCAGGAGAACACGCCTTGGAAGGAGAATCTCACGCAGCCCTGTGGATCCAGAGGAGCATCAAGAGTGCAAGGTAATTGTCTTCCATGTCACTGTCGTCAAAAGGAGTGGACGGTCCTACTCAAGAAAACGCGTTCAGCTTTGACAATTTCAGCTTTGGCTGTAAGGAAACTAATGTGCAGCCAAGGACTTTTGAGCCTACCGATCTTTTTTTTCCCCACCCGAAATGGTACAAATTACATAAAGATTTTTAAAAAGCAGTGTACCAAATGAGGTGGAAAGTTAGTATTGAACGTTAAAATATGGTTATTCGATTAAAAAAAGGTTAAAACATGATTCACTTAATTGCCAAATTCTCTAGACTTTGCGAAGAAAATGAAAAATGAAAAACAAAACTTATCTAAAAGGGCTACCACACTATTTTCCTCTTCATACTCCGTCCATATATATTTCTTATGTCTAGCATTGCTCTTTTTTCCCATTAGGAATGATTACATTGTATTTGTATAGGAAGTAATGCTACTTATTTGCTGTCCATAAATATTGTCTCAAACGTAGAACTTTACCAACACTAATCACTTATGCCCATTAAAAAAGGCTTTTTCGTTTACAAATCCGAACAAAACGGGTGAGATTGCAATGTCAATGTCTAAGGAAATTCTACAATCCAGTCTAACAATTCACGAAATAGGTTTCATATGCAGTTTGGATTGTTGATAAAAAGGAAAAACAAATTTCACCCAAGGAATGATTTAAAAAGTAATATCAACTTATTAATATTTAAGGAATAATATTGTTGACACCTAAATTTTTCACTCAAAGTCCTCGTTCACATTTTCATGAAAATATTAGCGATCAAATCCGTCGATAATTTGACTCCTGATAAAAATACATTTGTAATGCAGCATCCTTGATCTCTATTGTGTTCTCAATCTCTATTGCATTCTTTCATCTTCAATATTGTAGATCCTTTCTAATAAAATTATGAATTATTATAAATCAATATGTTACACGACCCTAACCGACCCAGAATTTTCCAGGGCGAATTTAAGCGGGGAATTCCTATAAAAAGATTTTGGACGTAGTCCGCTCTCCGAGTTCAAGTCCTTGCCGCTCCTTCCTTCCGGTTGACCGAAATGGTCGACTTGAGGCCACTCTCAACGCGACGCTCATGCGTGTGTTAATGAAGGAAATTAGCAATATGAAAACACGCAAGCAACAAAAAGGGGATCGAAAGTGGCATCAAAAGGCGTCAAAAAGGACACTGCAGTGGAAATCCAGCACACACATGATGACCACACCTTCAGCAAGACTGAGAGTATAAAAGCAAACAAAAAGCAGGAAAATAAAGCCGCCCGTCGAAGCATTCACACCGTGTGAATTAAGAAACCTAATACGAATTCTGACTCGGTGTCAATATACACGGATCTCTGAAAATCATATCTGTATAACACAAATTGCCATATCCGATCATTCGAATTCTGTTTACATAAAAAAAATGACCAAGTCATCGGCATGGATGAGCACATGGCTAATGCATGGATATCACCAAGCATGTGACACATTGTTGACAATTATTAAAATTGATATCGATATTAGTCCATGTATATATACACCCTCGATCAATTATCGATATACGGCAATAGGTGAGTAACAACGATTGACAAGAGTATTGATAAGATCTTGTCAAGGTGTTAGAAGAAAACTAAATACATGAGGAGCCTTGAGATATGGTTACCGGTTCGAAGTCACTGGGGAACAGGGCAATCAAGTTCAATATACATTTTTGGAGGAGCAATTGTCCGAGAATAGGATTGTGGCGTCGCAAGAATATGGGCACATGAAATTATTAAAGTTCAGCAAGTAAAACTCGATATGAGTCAGACAGAGAATACAAAAGGCCCCGTTATTATGTCCCGTGACAAGATTTGTGACAACCTGATTTTCTACTTCTGTTTTCAATTGAATAAATCGGGCTTTTCAGCGACGTGCCTATAGTGTTATTCTCTGAGTTGATCACTCATGAGATAACTAGACTAGTCGGGAAAGTTATTAAAAGTTTTTGATGCAACAAACTTGAGAATTTGATCAGGAATAGACTGCTCGACCGTGTTAGTTTTCAAGGATCATTTCGGCATAGTCAAAAATCTATCAGAGACCGGAAATAGGTCGATTTGATAGAGATATATAATTAGGCATGCGTGGTTCCATCTAATTACAAAATTCTCATCGATCGGCACTAAACCGATTTTTGTGTCGTTTTGGTACCCTGTGCTTGTAATTGAAACCTCGAGATTTTTAATGACAATCGAAAGTTGCCTCTGTGTCGAAGATGTACATTGTGGCTCGGGAATAATCGACCACAGGTCAATTGCACCGAAAATTCCCAAAAAAAAACTACCCGATAGTTTAGGTTGGGGAGAAGTACACTATCAGTGCCATAAGTTGTGTACGGCGCTCACTTTGGTGCCAAAAGTTTCCGTCGGATCACTTAAGTGCCAAATCGGAGGAAAAATGATCACTTTGGTGCCATCGGCGAAAGATTCTGGCCACCGGCGAAAGATTCTGGCCAAAATAATTACGTGGCTTTTTTTTAAAAAAAAAAAATCGACAAAGCCTTAAACGACGTCGTTTTCGGTCCTCCTTAAGAAGACGACGTCGTTTTGCCATCCTACATGGATGGCCTCACAAAAACGACGCTGTCCTAGGTTTTTTTTCGACCTAGCTCGGTTGGCCGTCGTCGCCGGCCTCCGCCGTCGGTGGGCCGCCGTCGCTTGCCGGCCGCCATTGCTCGGCGCTATTGGCCCGACCGCCCTCGATGCCGTCCTACATGGATGACCTCGCCGGTCGGGGTCGAGGTCGGGGGTCGGAGCCGCGGCGCCGAGTGGCCATTGTCGGGGTTGGGGTCGGAGTCGAGGTCGGGGTCGGAGCCGCGGCCGCCGAGTGGCCATCTTTGAGGTTGGGGTCGGGGTCGGGGTCGGGGGTCGGAGCCGCGGCCGCCGAGCGCAGGGGCCATCAAGGATGGCGCCGGAGATTTAAGGTTTTGAATTTGGGGAGACATCAAACGGCGTCGTTTTGGTGTTAGGATGTTGATTGTGCTCTCCGACGAGCCACATCGGCTTAAAAATGAATAAAAAATGCCACGTCGGATTCCGGCCAATCGGACGGAGTTGGTACCAAAGTGAGCGTTTTTCAAAATTTTCGCTTTTGGCACTTAAGTGATCCGACGTAAAACTTTTAAGACCAAAGTGAAGCGCCATACACAACTTACAGATGTTAGCGTGTCTTCTCCCATTTAGGTTGCGCTAAAATTACATTTGACTGAAATTAACCGAGGAAATGATGCCGATTTCAGAAATTGAGAACTCTCACGTGTCACAATTAATCCTGGGGAATGTTGTTACATCTTTTCAAAATTTATGGACGACGAGAATTATTAGCGAAAAAGGGGCAAGATTAGCAAATTAAAAGAATAAAGGAAATGCCACATTTTAAATAGGTTATGGACTTTTAATGTGGGACATTTGGAAAAGAGTTATAAGAACTTGAATGGGGACTTGACCCTATTAACTAAAGTGGTAAGATGATAAAAAGGATAAAATGGAAAAAGGAAAAGTGATGGAAATTACCTACCAATTTCGGATGCTTGCCCATCACGATGGATTCTACCATCTTTTGCATCTCTTTTGGACAAGTCAAGAGTGTGTAAGAGGTGGTGGGCCTCTTGTGTTGATAAGAACCATTTTTTATATGGAAAAAAGGGGCCATAGCTTTATGGAAAGTATAAAGGAAGTTTCCTAGTAATTTCTCATGTCTTTCTCACTCTTTTCTGCACAAGGACATCCACTAGTGGCAGTTACGTTGGCTCCTTCCACCCTTTGTCCTTTCTTTTTTATTCCTTCTTCTTTCCCTTGCAAACTTTTGCTGTCACCATCTACAAACGTGCGCATCTCTATTTTGCCTCTTTCCTCCGGTTTTTGCTGAACCAAGCAGCAAGCAAAACCGAATCAAAGGAGATCCGGTTTTTGGCGCAACAAACCGGTGGACCACCAGAAATTCGACCGGGCTATCTCTCATGTTTTTTTATCTCTTGGTCTTGGAGTCCAAGTGACGACAACACCCCCTCACCAGCAAGAGAACAACCTAGCCGACCAAACACCACGTGTGTTTCTCTCTACGGCAAATTTTGTCTTTTCTGCTCGCCTCTGCTAATACAAATCACGAGCTTAAATTTCAAATAAGCGAAGGCTAAAATTCATGATGCGATGACCGGTCAATCGCTCGATACGACGATCCAATGCACGACAACAAAGATCAGATCAAAAACGAAGCAAAGGCAGAAAACAAATGTGGAAAGCAAAACAACTCTAGAGAATAATAAGAAAGGAGACAACCCCGGTTTTGTGGGGAAAATAATGAATCTTGGTTCAGAATCAGCCACGGAACGGGATAACACGATTGGAGCGATGCCGGCGACGACTCAATCTTGGTTATGGTCGCCGGCGATGTATTGGTTGAATGGCGGCAACGGTTAAACGGCCGGGCCGTTTTAATCATCAACTCCGTCCGGTGACCGATAGCGACGTGAAAGCACAAGGGGCAACGAAGCTCAGTTTCAATAGACCTAGCTCGTCAAATCAGTTTGCCTACGACTCGGCTGGAAGAAACATGCAGAACCAGGAGTACAGAAACAAAGCAAGGGAGAAAAACTGCAGGTAAAATTAAATCTGCCTCCATTAGTTTCATGGAACATATGGTGTTTCTGAAAATTATTTTCCAGAAAAATAATCATTATTTTCGGTGTTTAACTGAAATTTGAAAATAAACTAGAAAATATTTTTGCCTCGTTTTGTAAAGAAATCTTTTCTTCCATGCACTCATTTTAAATATTTTATTATTATTTTATTTTTAAAATTTTATTTTTCTTTCTTTCCTTCTCTTCTTCTTCACTCAATTTAAAAATAAAAAAGAAAAAAGAAAACCAAAACATAAAGATGAAATGAAAATGTGTTTCCTTGATTAATTCATTTTCCATGAAACGAATGCCAAAAAATCCGGAAAATATTTTCCAGGGAGTTATCTCTGTGAAACGAATAAAGTTTTAAGGCTGGTTGGACAGAACGACCTTACTGTAACGAAAGGGCATGAGCAACCGTTATTCAGACATGGTTCAGCGTCATTTGACGCCGCAATTCAGTGACCTCTCGGAAACAAAACGAAGCAGAAACCCAATAGATGAATCCGGAATGAATCGAAGCCATTTTTGAAGCTTATTTGGAGGGAAACAACCTGGTAGATGTGGCGGCGCGCAACGTTCTCCAAGGAAAACTTTGAAGCTCAACGAATGCTCCCGTCCCTGTTGCTTGTAAGAGCGATATCGTCCACTTCGATTTGAAGAGCCAGCGAAGCTGAATCTATCGAGAGAAACTTATTTGCTCGTGAAGAGAATTCGGCGAGGATCGGCGAAAACGACTCTGTAAAGTACGGGAAGGCATTGGAACCGAGCAAAATCGAAAGGAGAAGAAAATACGTGCTCGACTTAGCTTACGTGGTTGTCGTCGAAGTCTACGAAGTGAGGTGCGCGCGAGACCACGATGCGATGGTTGGTTCTGGGACTGGTCGGGAGAGCAGTCTACACTCGGCGACGTTGGCTTCTTTTCATTCAACAAAATGTCCCGTGAACGGGGGAGGACAGAGGACAAAACCATTATTGGCAAATTTGGTCGCTAAACTTTTTTATGAAATACAATGACAATCTAATCACAGAAATTTAGGTGTCAACCAATGTGAGCTCGCGATGCTTATGAAGGCAAAGCAAACTTCAATCCTTCAATTTTCTACTATGACTAAATTCACCGTAGCCGCCGTTGCTGAGCTGCCCAAGATCTCCTCCCAGAAGGCGGCCTTCTGCCGCTCCTTCTACGCCTACTTCCCGCATTCCTTCGCCCAGGTCCAGCCCCACCCGCTGGACATCTCTAGGCTCCTCTGCCTAGTAAAGGACCTCCGCCAGTATGGCATAAGAATAAAGTAATTCATATGGCAACTTGAGAGTTTGCAGGAAAGCATGCTCGAGTGATTAAAATAGCGGCTGAAGGCCTTTCATCAGACTCCTTCGAAATCAGCATCGGAGGATTCACTTCCACTTGCAGACAGCTCTGCAAAAGCCACTGTTACAGTTGCATGACTCTAGTTCCGATCCTAGTCTCTATAGCAGCATGACTATAGATTTTTTTGAATTCTACTCGACAATTAATCTATAAATCTGCTTGACTACGTAGATAAGAACCAGGTTTCACGGAAAATTCCCTTTATGACCAAAATCATTTCTGCGGAAGTAAAATCCTAATATAAAAGAGAAAACACGATACCTTTAATATACATAGGATACCCACAATAAATAAAAATAAAACAATGTAAAATGCTTAATTATGAAAATTAGATCCTAAGGGATTCGAGGGCTGCTGGAAGTTGTATTAACAGTGTCGTTGGCTTCGGTTTTCTGCGCATGTCATGGATGTCTAGTCAGCTTGTCGTCTGAAGCAGAGCTAATCGGAGAATTTAATTGCTCTGTGCACTATGCACAAATGCAAGCATGGGTGATTGATTTAATGTAGACTAAGTTCGACATTTCGCCGTCTATCCTTATTTGTTAGGCAATCTATGTACACTCAACAGAATTTTCACAACAAGCCTCTCGACGATCATTGATGAGTTCGCTCAACAGGATGGCATCCAACCTTTCTACAATGATCTTCTTCACGTTCTATACAACAGGGATCATTACAAGCTTGTTTTGGGGGGCAGTCGATATGGCAATTAATCAAATTGGAAAGGTTGCTAAAGACTATGTTAAGTTATTGAAGCATAGTTGAAGCATCCAGATTTGACATACATATGGATCGTCTGTTCTCTACTTGAAGATCCCAAGAAAAATTCATAGTACTTATTTTTAGAGGCAATATTGTAATTATATGCTTGATTCTAGAGAAATCTTGTAAATATAATGAAATTGAATCTCCACCATCAGATTAAGGGTATCTAAGATTGTAATTAGAGAGCTCAGGTGTATATATGTAGGGATCTCCTCCTTTGTTATCATCCCTGCCGTTTCCTTTTTATCTCTTGACTGATGTTCCCCCACTCCTCGTTCGTCATTTCTGCTCGCCTCCGCTAACTCAAATCACGAGCTTAAATTTCAAATAAGCAAAGGCCAAAAGTCATGATGCGATGACCGGTCAATCGGTAGATGCAACGGTCCAATGCACGACAACAAAATTCAGATAAAAAACGAAGCAAAGGCAGGAATCAAATGTAGAAAGCGGTAGAGAATACTAAGAAAGGAGACAGCCCCGGTTTTGTCGGGGGCAACAACAAATCTTGATTTGGAATCAGCCACGGAACGGAATAACACGATCGGAGGGAGCGATGCCGGTGACGACTCAATCTTGGTTATGATGTCTCGGTTGAACAGCGGGGATGGTGAAACGGCCGTGCAGTTATAATCAGCAACTCTGTCCAGTGATCGGCTTATAGCTTAGCGGTTGTCGTCGAAGTCTATGAAGTGGTGTGAGCGTGAGACGATGATGCGATGGTGGTTCCGGGGCTGGTCAGGAGAGCAGTCTCTACACGGTGACGTTGGCTTCTTTCCGTTCAACGAAATATCCCGTGAACAGGGGAGGACAGAGGCCAAAAACCAGCGCCTCGGATGGATGAAGATGTACAGGAAAGTCGCGAGTAGCGCTGATCAAAATCAACATGCCTCTGATCACGAACGCGATGGAATGAATGCAAAAACCCTGCGGCATAGGTGATTTTGGTTAGGGATCGAATTCCACCATTATTGGCAAATTTGGTCCCTGAAATTTTTTATGAAATGCAATGACAATACAATGGCATAAATTGAGGTGTCAATAACTGAAGCTTGTTGATGGAGTTACAGACGGCGAATTAATAAACCTAATACGAACTCAGATTCAACATCAATATACATGAATCTATTGAATAAAACCAAATGCCATATCCAATCTATTGAATTATGGATCGGAGTTGTTAGCTCGCAATGCCCAGTGAGGGCAAAGCAAACTTTGATCCTTTAATTTAGCTACCATGACTAAATTCGCTCAAGCTGCTGTCGCCGTGCTGCCTAGAGTTTCCTCCCGGAAGGCAGCATCAGGTGCGCACCTTCGGCACCTACTGCCCGCACTCCTTTGCCCAGGTCCAGCCCTGCCCGCCCAACATCTCCAAGTTCCATTGCCTCGTGAAGGACCTTCGCCGGTACGACATATGAAGAAAAGTAATTCATACGGCAACCTGAAAGTTTGCAGGAAAGCATGCTCAAGTAACTAAAATAGCAGTTGAAGGCCTTTCATCAGGACTTCTTTGAAAGCAGCATCGGGGGGATTCACTTCTTCTTGGCGGACCATTCTGCAAATGCCAATTTTAGAGCTGCACGACTCTAGTTCTCTGCATGAATATAAAAAGAAGAGCTACTACATCTTCATAACGATTTTTAATCAATTGCTGGAGATTCGATTTGATTCTAATTACGGACTAATTGATTCAATCAATCGGTAAGATTAGATATTTAGAATGTAAAATACGAAAACTTTATCTTGTATATTTTTTCCTATTTTATCTTTTTTGTATTATAAATAGGCATATGTATGTCACGGCCCGAAAAAATGCCGATTCAAGAGGGTTCTTAGGGACGGGCGTGACACATCCGTGGATCAAGCGACCCTCGGCTTGTATCCCGAGACCTAGGTTTTCTCGAGTCTTCTAGAATACTCCTGGGGGCGGGCGATACGGTAATTATATTCGTATGTAATAAATGCGGATAGTTGGTAGTTGGGGAGATGTGATCTCTACCATTAGATCGAGGAGAGATCTATGGATACAGTTTGCCTTGTCTTTGTATAAATAGGGGTCTCCTCCCCCTCATTGTATCATCTCATTCACAAGTAAATACAATCCAAAGCTTCTCTCTCTAGAAGTTTCTCTCTCTAAGATCCTTGTGAATCGAGTGTTAGAAAGGCGGGAATGCTAGATCGGCCCGTGACATGTACATGTACAAAACATAGAGCAACACAACTAATAATTCCTTCAATATTTTTTGATTTTTGTCAAGAATGAAGGAAATTATATCGATAACTCACGTGAATTGCGCTAGCTAGATCGATCGGCCTGTGACATGTACATGTACAAAACATATAGCAACACAATTGATAATTCCTTCAATATTTTTTTATTTCTGTCAAGAATGAAGGAAATTATATCGATAACTCACGTGAATTGCGCTAGTATCGGCGTTCTAAAACATAGGTATCATCACGGAAAAGCAGATGAGATTGAAGAATATCATGAGTATTGGGATGATCCCATGTTAGCATCTTCCACTTTTCCTCATCATCCACCTCAATAAATGGAAGGTCCTCAATATCACGGAATTGCACTTGCAAAGGAATCCTGTTCAACTCTAGGCATTTGACCACCGTCAAATCTTTCATGGAATCGCAAGTTATTGGGACATGCTCTTCAACTGGGGTAGATCGTGTAGGCTTAAGGAATTCAGCTTTGAATTCAGCTTTGGGAGAGAAATTGAAGATTGGGAGGATGTAGGGATGTTGTTTACAGGAGTCGTTATGCTTCCTTCTTGGTCTTGTCCCGCTCCACTTATTATCTCCACCATTCCTTTGCAGCATTTGACAGAAATAAAATTCAAGATTTCGAAGATGGAGCAGCCACTCATGCGAAAACATCTCATCAATTGGCATGGATGGGGGAGGACCTCCGATTATCTCTTGCTAATGGAGTTATAGACAGGGAGTTAAGAAATCTAATGCGAACTCAGATTCAACGTCAATATACACGAATCTATTGAATAACACCAAATGCCATATCCAATCTATTGAATTATAGATCGGAGTTGTTAGCTTGCAATGCCCTGTGAGGGCAAAGCAAACTTTGATCCTTTAATTTAGCTACCATTACTAAATTCGCTCGAGCTGCCGTCGCCGAGCTGCCCAGGATTTCCTCCCAGAAGGCAGCATCAGGCGCGCACCTTCAGCACCTACTACCCGCACTCCTTTGCCCAGGTCCAACCCTGCCCGCCCGACATCTCCAAGTTCCACTGCCTCGTGAAGGACCTCCGCCGGTACGACATATGAAGACAAGTAATTCATATGGCAACCTGTAAGTTTGCAGAAAAGCCTGCTCAAGTAATTAAAATAGCAGCTGAAGGCCCTTCAGTAGGACTTCTTCGAAAGCAGCATGATCCTGCGAAAGCCAATGTTAGAGCTGCACGACTCTAGTTCACTGCATGAATATAGAAAGAAGAGCTATTACATCTTCGTAACGATTTTTAAGCCATTGCTGGATATACGATTCAATTTGATTTTGATCCTAATTCTGATTACGGACTAATTGATTCAATCAATTGGTAAGATCGATATTTAGAACGTAAAATATAAAAATGTTAGCTTGTATATTTTTTCCTATTTTATCTTTTTAGTATTATAAACAGGGATATGTACATGTACAAAACATATAGCAACACAATTGATAATTCCTTCAATATTTTTTGAATTCTGTCAAGAATGAAGGAAATTATATTGAAAACTCATGTGAATTGCACTAGTGTCAGCCTTTTAGAACATAGGTATCATCCCAGACAAGGAGATGAAATTGAAGAAGAGCCTAAGCATTGGGATGATCCCATATCAGCGTCTTCCACTTTTCCTCACCTTCCACCTTAATACATGGAAGGTCCTCAATATCAAGGAATCGCAATTGTAAAGGAATCCTATTCAACTCTGCGCATTTGATCACCATCAAATCTTTCATGGAATCGCAAATTATTGGGACTTCGCATATGCTCTTCAGCCGGGGTAGATTGCATAGCAACAAATGCTTCAACTCTGAGAGAGAAATTGAAGATCGGGAGGATGGAGGGGTGTTGTTTACAGGAGTCGTTATGCTTCCTTCTTGGTCTTGTCCTGCGTCGCTTATCATCTCCACCATTCCTTTGCACCCTACAACATGGATACTTTGAAGATTTCGAAGATGGAGCAGCCACTCATGGGAAAACAGCTTTCTCATGTTATAGCACCCTACTACCTCAAGCAATTTTAAAGAAATCTCTTCAACAGGCATGTATGGGGGAGGACCTCTGATAATCTCCTCCATGTTCTCACAACGGATTACTCTGATATATCGCAAATTAGGGAAGTGGGGCAGCCACTCAGATTCCACCACTCTCTTCATTTTATCACACCTCCTAACTATTATCTCTTCTAGACTTGGGAGGTTTGGGGCTGGTTGCGGTGGTGGTGATGTTATCCCCACCATTTCCTCACAATCATTTATTGTAATCTCTCGTAAATGTGGAAGGTAGAATTTAGGCCTGTGCCCAAAGAGATACTTCAGTTTCGGACATTTCGTTATTATCAAAACCCTAAGGCTTGGGAAGAGGAGAGGGGTTGGGGCTAGGGCAGGAGAGTCACATATGTCGATTATTTCTTCATGTTGTCCTCCACCGAGCACTTGCAAGTTTTTTCATTTGACTATTATTAGCTTCTCAAGGTTTTCAAGCAGACTCACGTTAGACAAATTTGTTGTACCGTCGCAATTGAGTGCTCTCAATACCTGCACATCTTGGGGAATCAAAATATAAACACCACTACCATTAATTTCCCCTCCCACACTCACAATAGCTTGACCCCTCATCCCAATGTGGACACTCCTCTCACAATCCTCAAATTGATTGTCATCAATTTCTTTCTCATAATTCTTCAATTCTTCTCAACCCACATTGAGATTGTAATACCGAGGGTTATTTCTCTTCTCAAAAGCTACCCTCACAAACTTGTTGAAATCATCCACATCTTCAAAGTAGCATACAAGGGTCTCCAATGCCCACAATTTTGTAATGTCTTCTCCATTTACTGTCTCAACTTTAAGATATTGCAAGTTTCGCAAAGCCCCCAATGTTCCTTTGGGTAATCTATCTATGCATGTATGAGATAGGTCAAGGTATCTCAAATTCACCAGCATTTCTAGACCCTCGAGCGCTTCAACCCTAGCACAGCCAAAAATATCCAACTTTCTCAAAGATCTGAGCTTCCTTAAATAAGGAATACGGTGCGAGGCCCCACAATATCTAAGCAATAGTGCTCTCAAGTTTACCAAGTCTGAAATGGAATTTGGAAGTTCTTTGAGGTGACATCCACTCAAGTTTAGAACCTTTAGCCGCCATAATTGTCTCATGAAAGAATCAGGGATGACCTCACAGAACAAGCTTCTATTCAATAGAAAAGCCGATAGTTTAGGACAATTTGGTGACATGTTCAAGGGAAATTCTTCAATATCATTCGCCATCAGAGAAACTTTCTCCAAAGCATCCGTCCAATATTCTTCAGATGGTATCCTCCTCAACCCTTTTCTCGCTTTTACAATCGAAGTCACACTCATGATGTGTAATGCCATGTCTCTAATCAAATCGTGCATCTTCATCATGCTCCCATGAACTTCCAACAAGCAAACATTTGCTAGTTTGTTCAGTATGGTGAGGCCTCTAATGTATTGTTTCTCCCTCGTATTCAATCGACCAATCAATCCTTGATCAATAAAGAATTCTATCGACTCGAACTTGTCAATCAATTCATCTTCTGGATAAAGTGCACAAGATAAGAAACACCGTTGAATTTCATGATTACCAAGGCACTTATAACTGAATTCCAATTTCATTAAGACTTGCGTTTCCATATCCGTTTTCCCCATATCTGATTCTCTCAATTTCTCCAAGTAATCCTTCCATTCAAACACATCGGTCACTCCTCGCATGCTCCTTGCCATTGTGATGATTGCAAGCGGCAAGCCTGCACATTCTCGAACAATGGACTCCACAATTGGTCTAGTTTCCAAACTAAGGGTCACTTCAGATCCAAGCTCCTCCAAAAATAAGCTCTCAGCTTCTGTATGAGATAGAGGTTCTATTCTTATCATTTCTTGACATTGCATCCGGTGGCATACCTCGAAGGATCGAGTGGTTAAGACCAACTTGATGTTATATGCTTTATCTGGGATTCCCACCTCTTTAAGATCAAAATGTTTCCACACATCATCAAGGATTACTATAAATTTGCCACTTTCCATTAAACAATTGCACAACTTTTTTGCTCGTTTCCTCATATCCTTTTCTTGTTGTATGTCCAAACCTAGTCCCTCCCCAATGGCGTCTTGCAACCTTTGTGTGTTGAAATCTTGTGACACAGTGATCCATAACACTTTGCCATCATTTGTTTTTTCAAGGAGTCTATTATGTGTATGCACCTCGTCGTTTTACCAACACCCCCCATTCCATAAATGCCGAGTCGGGATATTTGATTTCCTGCTAGATACTCTAAAATCTTCATAGTATTTCTTTGAAATGCCTCTCCCATCATCTTTTCTTCTAGCAATTTACTGACTTTGGTCTCTCTCGCCTCAAATAGTCCTTTGCCTTGTCTCCTAATGTCTTCTGCCTCTCGCATTAGTATATCCACCTGTTGATGTGGTGGCAAACAATCCTCGCTTGCTGCTTCAGTACAATCAATTCTAAGCTTCTCCACATTCGCCAACCAATTCGCAACTTCCATTCTCAGCTTCTTTAGACATAGAGATGCAGCAAAATTTAACTCATCCCTTACGTTGACTTCTTTTCTATAGAGCAGTTCTAATTTTCTTTTCAAAGCTTTATTCTCTTCAAAGTTGCTCCCTGTGTTTGGATGACTCGTCATAGGTGCCCCCTCATTCATATCTAATTCTGCAATTTAAAATTTCCATTGGTTAGAGTCTCATGATAGCATTCTTGCTGCCCCATAATAATGTAACTGGTGATGCATAAGGATTAATTTTTGTATAAAATTATAGACCTGGTAATGACGATTGGCCTAGTAAGCCTGTTCCACGAGCTAGGATCTGAGAAGGTGGAGGAGCGTTATTTGGGGCTTGTGATGATGATGGCATACATGGATCCATGTCCATCAGAGTTTCTGAGTTACATGTGACTAATTGGTTTTTCCATGATGATGGTGGCATGGTTGGATTCTACTGCGCTGTCTCCAGATTGATGTATTGATGTAGAATATTTCGACGTTGAGGCGGCACCGAAGCTGCTAGCGATAAAATATTCAATTGTAAGATCAATCAACAATTGGACTTTTGAATCAAGCCATCGTTACAGATAAAACAACATCTAAAACTTGATCACACAAAATATATACAATGAAAATCAACATCTGCGGAAGTTAAATATTTTGATGAAAGAAACGGTGCAATAAAAAGGAAGTGATTTTGGACATATGGAACATGCAATGATGCTCGACGTATTCTTGATTGGAGAACCTTGTTGATATCTTGTCTAAAAACGCATCATATGTTAGATTTTGATAAAATAATCTAGGGATATTTGAGGATCTAACGGAACCATGGTAGCAATGTAGATAAATCCAGACGCACCTTGTGATGATGATGGGCCAATTGTATTTGTTGTCGGCTCTAGAACTAGCGAATCAACGAAATTTGAATGCTGTGATGCAATTGAGGGATCTGCGTCCATTGGAGTTCGAGAAGGAAACCGACGGACATCATTCCCATCTTCCTTGTCACACCTTGGGGGAAGCTGACCAGGATGTTGGACAGTGTCGGTCGGACTTGCATTGCTGCATACAGGATCCACTTCCACTACACACGGTTGACCACAATCCCGCCAACGATTTGCGCCGTCCACATCAAGGAATGAATCAATTTGTAATGATGATACCACTGTTGGATCGTGCGGTTCATTCGTTTGTATTTCCTCGAAAGTGTTTACAATTTCATCACGAGATCCAGGAAGACTCTCCAGCAGAGAGTGGTGATTATTTGACCAATTTGTTGAATGTAGCAACGAATCTGGAGTGATTCCATCTGCAAATTGTTCGTCAAAGCTTAGATATTGTCCCTTTGAATATTACGGAATGCTGGTCGTAGTTATGTTAATGAGTAGAGGAATGGGTAAAACATCACCTCCAATGAACTCCTGCAGCTCGTTTGACATACTGTTGCCAAGGACTTGATCATTTGGGAATGATGATAGCCCTATTGAATTTTGTTGTTCCCTCCTTGATTCAAGATGAGTTGGTAGCTGTGGAAGTGCCGGTAGCTCACTTAGATCAAGAGAAGATAAAGTCGGCCAGTCCATTGGAAGTTGCTGGACAGACGAAGCAATTTCACTTCCACATGTTGCATCCAACCTATGGTTCGATAGATCGGGTTGCTGGGAGGTATCTAGATTATCCAGAGACATATCACTAGTAGGCATATACACTTGATCCTGAGGGCATGCTGAAGGAGTACCAATTCCGGTTGGCCAATAGCAAGATGGTTGCTGCGGCGCGCACCAGGGTTGATTCGAGTTCTGTGTGTCATTGGGATTCGACGCATCGTCACTTTGGATTACAATTTGACTTGTGCCAAAAACTATTCTTTCCGTTCCTTCACCCGATGCGCCTCCCGTGCTTATATCCAACGCACTACCTTTACCTTCAATTTTCTGCAAGGCTTCTGCTCTCACATGATGATCAACTTTCTCACAACCTTTAATACCATGACGCGGAATTCCAGCGAGATGCGCCCGGATCCTTGTAGCACTTCCCCCATACTTGTTGCCGCAAAACCGGCACTTCCACTTGTTTTTCTCCACATATTCCACATACTCACGAAATCGATCTAACTCCCTAGGCATTCTTTTTGCTGTTAACTACAAAGAGGACATGACATGAAAAATAGAGAAGAGGCCAAGCATAAGCATAGAACAGTTAAAAACAGACAAGATCAATAAAAAAAAATGCATATAGAAAAGTGAGGGATTCCTAAGTTAACAGTTAGCTGACCGGATAGACTTGATATCGATGCAAAATCCTTGAATCCTCTTAACAGAGCCAAACCACTTGAGTCGTCTAAAGAGATCTCTCTCCTTATTTTTTTTTTTTGGTCAGTCTCTCTCCTTATTTCACCAGGAACAAAAGGGAAGGTAGAGAGAGATACACTAGATCTACACGGGGGAAATTAACAAAAGAAAATTAGATTATACTTACCAAAAAAAAAGGAGGAAAACTTCTGGATTATCTGAGCAGGAGAACACGCCTTGAAAGGAGAATCTCAAGCTGCCCTGTGGATCCAGGGGAGCATCAAGAGCGCAAGGTAATTGTCTCCCATGTCACTTTCGTCAAAAGGAGTGGACGGTCCTACTCAAGAAAAGAAAACGCCTTCACCTTTGACATAACATTATCAATTTCTATTGCATTTTTCTGTGTTCAATATCGTAGATCCTTTATAATAAAATTATGAATTCTTATAAACCAGTCTGTTACATGACCCTATCTGACCCTATCTAACCCTGAACTTTCCAAGGCGAATTTAAGTGGGGAATTCCCATAAAAGATTTTGGACGTGGTCCGCTCTCCGAGTTCAAGTCCGTGCCGCTCCTCCCTTCTGGTTGACCGAAATCTTCGAGTTGAAGGAAATAAGCAATATGAAAACATGCAAGTAACGAAGAGGGGATCGAAAGTGGCGTCAAAAGGCGTCAAAAAGGACACCGCAGTGGAAATCCAGCACCCCATCTTCAGCAAGATGGAGAGTAAAAAAGCAAACGAAAAGGAGGAAAATAAAGCCGCCCGTCGAAGCATTCATGCCGTGTGAATTAAGAAACCTAATACGAAAATCAACTTGGCATCATGTAAAAGTATAGCCGGCTAACTTACGACCCAAGTTGAGTAGGAAAGAAAGCTCTTAATATAATAACTTTCCTAAGTACGAAAAAAGTGCAATCAAATCAAGATAAGATAGAAGTTTTCTCATCTACTGACTCGACGGGAGCAGATCCTTCAACAATATACACAAATCTCTAAAAATCATATCTGTATAACACAAATTACCATATCTGATATATCGAATCTATTTACACCAAAAAAATGACCAAGTCGTTGGCATAGATGAGCACATGGCTAATGCACGGATATTACCAAGCACATGACACATTGTTGACAATTATTAAGATCAATTTCCATATTAGTACACGTCTATATTCACCCTTGATAGGTGTTGATACACAGCAACAGGTGATTAACGGAGATTGATAAGAGTATCGATAAGATCTTGTCAAGGTGTTAGAAGAAGACTAAATACATGAGGAGCCTCGAGATATGATTACCAATTCGAAGTCAGTGGGGAACAAGGCAATCGGGGTCATGGAACAATTGGCATACGTTTTTGGAGGAGCAACTGTTCGAGAATAGAATCGTGGTGTCATGAGAATATGGGCACATGAAATAATTGAAGTCCAGTAAGTAAAACCCAATACGAGTCGAGTAGAGAATACACAAAGCCTTGTTATTATGCCCCAGGACCAGATTGTCCAGAGAGTGGTGTATAAAAATAAGCGTGGATTGAGTTAACAAATGCAAATTTATTAATCTAAATATATAGAAGACAGATTCCATTGTTAATAGAACGAGACTAGTAATGAAACTAGAAATAAAAACACCTAAATACTATCTAATCGTCTTTTTTTTTTTAATCTTTTTGAGTTAATAAATCGTTTATCTTTTCTGCTTATCTCCGCTAACTCAAATCAAAGCTTAAATTTCAAATAAGCAAAGGCTAAAAATCATGATGCAATGCCCGGTCGGTCGCTCGATGCAACGATCCAATGCACGACAGCAAAATCAGATCAAAAATGAAGCAAAGGCAGGAAACAAATGTAGAAAGCGAAACAACTCTAGAGAATAATAAGAAAGGCCACAACCCCGGCTTCGTCGGGGGCAATAACAAATCTTGATTTGGAATCGGCCACGGAACGGAATAACACGATCGGAGTGAGCGATGCCGGTGATGACTCAATCTTGGTTACGATGTCTCGGTTGAACAGCGGTGATGGTGAAACGGCCGTGCAGTTATAATCAGCAACTCTGTCCTGTGATCGGCTTATAGCTTAGCGGTTGTCGTCGAAGTATATGAAGTGATGTGAGCGCGAGACGATGATGCGATGGTGGTTCCGGGGCTGGTCAGGAGAGCAGTCTCTACACGGTGACGTCAGCTTCTTTCCGTTCAACGAAATATCCCGTGAACAGGGGAGGACAGAGGCCAAAAACCAGCACCTCGGATAGATGAAGATGTGCAGGAAACTCTCGAGTAGCGCTGATCAAAATCAACATGCCTCTCTGATCACGAATGCGATGGAATGAATCCACAAACCGTGCGGGGTCGGTAATTTCGGTTAGGGATCGAATTCCACCATTATTGGCAAATTTAGTCCCTGAATTTTTTTATGAAATGCAATGACAATCCAATCACATAAATTGAGGTGTCAATAACTGAAGCTTGCTGATGGAGTTACAGACGGGGAATTAAGAAACCTAATACAAACTCAGATTCAACGTCAATATACATGAATCTATTTGAATAACACCAAATGCCATATCCAATCTATTGAATTATGGATCGGAGTTGTTAGCTTGCAATGCCCTGTGAGGGCAAAGCAAACTTTGATCCTTTAATTTAGCTACTATGACTAAATTCGCTTAAGCTGCCGTCGCCAAGCTGCACAAGATTTCCTCCCAGAAGGCAGCATTAGGCGCGCTTCTTCAGCGCCTACTTCCCGCACTCGTTTCCCAAGGTCCAGCCCTGCCCGCCCGATATCTCCAAGTTCCACTGCCTCGTGAAGGACCTCCGCCGGTACGACATAGGAAGACAAGTAATTTATATGGCAACCTGAAAGTTTGCAGGAAAGCATGCTCAAGTAATTAAAACAGCAGCTGAAGGCCTTTCAGTAGGACTTCTTCGAAAGCAGCATCGGGGGGATTCACTTCTTCTTGGCGGACGATCCTGCGAAAGCCATTGTTAGAGCTGCACGACTCTAGTTCATTGCATGAATATAAAAAAGAAGAGCTGTTAAATCTTCATAACGATTTTAAGCAATTGCTGGATACGATTTGATTTGATTCTGATTCTTCTGATTATGGATTAATTGATTCAATCAATCGGTAAGATCAGATATTTAAAATGTAAAATTGAAAACCTTATGTCGCATATTTTTCCTATCTTATCTTTTTAATATTATAAATAGGCTTATGTAATGTGCAAAACATGTAGCAATGCAATCCATAATTCCTTCAATATTTTTCGAATTCTATCAGGAATGAAGGTAATTATATCTATAACTCACGAGAATTGCGCTGGCCTTCTAGAATGCAGTTACCCATGCGGAAATCGAGATGAGATTGAAGAAGATCCTGAGCATTGGGATGATCCCATATTAGCGTCTTCTACTTTTCCTCACCTTCCACCATAAAAAATGGAAGGTCCTCAATATCATGACGGAATCGCAGTTGCAGAGGAATCTTGTTCAACTTTGGGCATTTGAGCACTGTCAGCTCTTTCATGGAATCGCAAGTTATTGGGAATTCACATATGCTCTTCAGCTGGGGTAGATCGTATAATGTCAAGGAATTCAGCTTTGGGAGAGAAATTGAAGATTGGGAGGATGAAGGGATGTTGTTTACAAGAGTCGTTATGCTTCCTTCTTGGTCTTGTCCCGCTCCGCTTATCATCTCCACCATTCCTTTGCAGCCTATGGCATCGATACCTTGAAGATTTCGAAAATGGAGCCGCCACTCATGCGAAAACAGCTCTCTCATGTTATGGCAACCTTCTACCAAAATCTCTTCAACTGGCATGTATGAGGGAGGACCTCTGATAATCTCCTCCATGTTCTCACAATAAAGTAAACTGATATATCGCAGATTAGGGAAGTGGGGCAGCCACTCAGATTCCACCGCTCTCTTCATTTTATCACACTGCAAAACATAAATCTCTTCTAGACTAGGAAGGTCTGGGGCCGGCAGAGGTGGTGGTGATGCTATCCCCAGCATTTCCTCACAGTCATGTATTGCAATCTCTCGTAAATGTGGAAGGTAGAATTTAGGCCCGTGCCCAAAGAGATACTTCAGTTTCGGACATTCCATTATTTTCAAAACCCTAAGGCTTGGGAAGAGAAGAGGGGTTGGGGCTGGGACAGGAGAGTCACAGATGTCGATTATTTCTTCATCTTGTCCTCCATTGAGCACTCGCAAGTTTTTCCATTTGACTATTAATAGCTCCTCAAGGTTTTCAAGCAGACTCATGTCAGACAAATTTGTTGTACCGTCACAATTGATTGCTCTCAATACCTGCACATCTTGGGGAATCAAAATACAAATGCCACTACCATTGATTTCCCCTCCCACGCTCACAATAGCATGACTCCTCGTCTCAATGTTAACACTCCTCTCACAATTCCTAAATTGATCATCACTTACTTCCACATAATCCTTCAATTCTTCTTGACCCACGTTGAGATTGTAATACCGAGGGTTATTTCTCTTCTCAAAAGCTACCCTCACAAACTTGTTGAAATCATCCACATCTTCAAAGTAGCATACAAGGGTCTCCAATGGCCACAATTTTGGGATGTCTTCTCCATTTACTATCTCAACTTTAAGATATTGCAAACTTCGCAAAGCCCCCAATGTTCCTTTGGGTAATCTATCTATGCTTGTATGAGATAGGTTAAGGTATCTCAAATTCACCAGCATTTCGAGACCCTCGAGCGCTTCAACCCTAACACAATAACAAATATCCAACTTTCTCAAAGATTTGAGCTTCCCTAAATAAGGAATACGGCGCAAGCCCAGACAATCTCGAAGCAATAGTGCTCTCAAGTTTACCAAGTCTGAAATGGAATTTGGAAGTTCCATGAAGTCACATCTACTCAAGTTTAGAACCTTCAGCCCTAATAATTGTCTGAAGAAAGAATCAGGGATGGCCTCATAGAATAAATTTCCATTCAATAATAAAATCGATAGTTTAGGACAATTTGGTGACATGTTCAAGGGAAATTCTTCAATATGATTCCCCATCAAAGAAACTTTCTCCAAAGCATCCGTCCAATATTCTTCAGATGGTATCCTCCTCAACCCCTTTCTCGCTTTTACAATCGAAGTCACACTCATGATGTGTAATGCCATGTCTCTAATCAAATCGTGCATCTTCATCATGCTCCCATGAACTTCCAATAGGCAAACATTTGCCAGTTTGTTCAGTATGGTGAGGCCCCTAATGTATTGTTTCTCCCTCGTATTCAATCGACCAATCAATCCTTGATCAATAAAGAATTCTATCAACTTGAACTTGTCAATCAATTCATCTTCTGGATAAAGTGCACAAGATAAGAAACACTGTTGAATTTCATGATTATCAAGGCACTTGTAACTGAATTCCAATTTCATTAATACTTGCGTTTCCATATCCGTTTTCCCCATATCTGATTCTCTCAATTTCTCCAAGTAATCCTTCCATTCAAACACGTCGATCACTCCTCGCATGCTCCTTGCCATTGTGATGATTGCAAGCGGCAAGCCTGCACATTCTCGAACAATGGACTCCACAACTGGTCTAGTTTCCAAATTAAGGGTCACTTCGGATCCAAGCTCCTCCAAAAATAAGCTCTCAGCTTCTGTATGAGATAGAGGTTCTATTCTTATCATTTCTTGACACTGCATTTGCTGGCATACCTCCAAGGATCGAGTGGTTAAGACCAACTTGATGTTATCTGCTTTATCTGGGATTCCCACCTCTTTAAGATCAAAGTGTTTCCACACATCATCAAGAATTACTGTAAATTTGCCACTTTCCATTAAACAATTGCACAATATTGCTGCTCGTCTTCTCACATCCTCTTTTGGTAGGTTGTCCAGTTTTAGTTCCTTCGCAATGGTGTCTTGTAACCTTTGTGTATTGAAATCTTGTGACACAGTGATCCATAACACTTTGCCATTGTTTGTTTTTTCAAGGAGTCTATTATGCGTGTGCACCATAATAGTCGTTTTACCAACACCCCCCATTCCATAAATGCCGAGTCGGGATATTTGATTTCCTGCTAGATACTCTAAAATCTTCATAGTATTTCTTTGAAATGCCTCTCCCACCATCTTTTCTTCTAGCAATTTACTGGCTTTAGTCTCTCTCGCCTCAAATAGTCCTTTGCCTTGTCTCCTAATGTCTTCTACCTCTTGCATTAGTATATCCACCTGTTGATGTGGTGGCAAACAATCCTCGCTTGCTGCTTCAAGACAATCATTTCTAAGCTTTTCCACATTTGCCAACCAATTCACAACTTCCATTCTCTGTTTTTTTAGGGATAGAGATGCGGCAAATTCTAACTCTTCCCTTATGATAGCTCTTTTGCTATAGAGTAGTTCTAGTTTTCTTTTCAAAGCTTTATTCTCTTCAAAGTTGCTCCCTGTGTTTGGATGACTCGTCATAGGCGCCCCTTCATTCATATCTAATTCTGCAATTTATAATTTCCATCGGTTAGAGTCTCATGATAGCATTCTTGCTGCCCCATAATAATGTAACTGGTGATACATAAGGATTAATTTTTGTATATAACTATAGACCTGGTAATGACGATTGGCCTATTAAGCCTGTTCCACGAGGTAGAATCTGAGGAGGTGGAGGAGCGTTATTTGGGGCTTGTGATGATGATGGCATACATGGATCCATGTCCATCAGAGTTTCCGAGTGACATGTGACTAATTGGTTTTTCCATGATGATGGTGGCACGGTTGGATTCTGCTGCGCTGTCTCGAGATTGATGTGTTGATGTAGAATACTTCGATGTTGAGGCGGCACCGAAGCTGCAAGCGGTAAAATATTCAATTGTAAGATCAATCAACAATTGGACTTTTGAATCAAGCCATCCTTACAGATAAAACAACATCTAGAACTTGATCACACAAAATATATACAATGAAAATCAACATCTGCGGAAGTTAAATATTTTGACGAAAGAAATGGTGCAATAAAAAGGAAGTGGTATTGGACATATGGAATATGCAAGGATGCTCAGGATATTCCTGATTGGAGAACCCCCGTAGTATCTTGTTTAAAAAAACATCATATGTTAGATCTCAATACAATAATCTGGAGATATATATTAAGGATTTAATGGAACCATAATAGAGATGTAGATTAATCCAGACACACCGTGTGCTGATGATGGGCCTATAGTATTTGTTGACGCCTCTAGCTGCTGTGATGCAGTTGAGGGATCTATGTTCATTGCAGTTGGCGAAAGAAACCGATGGATATCATTCCCGTCTTCCTTGTCACACCTTGGGGGAAGCCGACCAGGATGTTGGACAGGGTCGGTCGGACTTGTGCCGCCAGGCACAGGAACCACTTCCACTCCACGCGGTTGACCACAATCCTGCAAACGATTTGCTCCGTCCACCTCTTCTGGATTATGCAGTTCATCTGCTTCTATGTCCTCAAAAGCTTTTGCAACAGATTCACGTATATTCTCTGGCAGAAGGTTGTGAAAAGATGACTGGTCTGAACATGGGGGTGAACCTGGGGTGATTCCATCTGCAAATTGTTTGTCAAAGCTTAGATATTGTCCATTTGATTATTGGGGAATGCTGTTCGTAGTTATGTTACTGAGTAGAGGAGTGGGTAAAACATCACCTCTAAATTCAAGATGACTTGATTGCTCAGAAAACTCCAATAGGTCACTAAATTCAATAGAAGATGAAGCGAACAAGTCCATCAGATGTTGCGGGATAGATGAAGCATTTTCGCGTTGCTGGATGGGATCCACATTAACCAGAGGCATATCACCAGGACACAAAGGCCCCTGATCCTGAGGGCATGCTGGAGCGGTACCAGTTCCATTTGGCAGATCGAAAGATGTTTGCTGCGGCGCGCACCCAAGTCGATTTGACGCATCGTCACTTGGGAGTACACTTTGAGTCGTGCCAACAACTGTTCCTTCCGTTCCCTCGCCCGATGTGCCTACCGTGCTTGTATCCACCACACTGCCTTTACCTTCAATTACCCACAAGGCTTCTGCTCTCACTGCATCATCAACTTTCTCACAAGCTCTGATATTACGGCCCGAAATTCCAGTGAGGTGCGCCCGGATCCTTGGAGTACTTCCGGCAAACTCCTTGTTGCAAAACGTGCACCTCCACTTTCTCTTCTCCAAATCTTGTACATACTTACGAAATGGATCTTGCTCTTTAGGCATTCTTGTTGCTATTACCTACAGAGAGGACATGACATGAAAAACAGAGACAATGCCAAGCAAAAGCACAGAACGGTTAAAGACAGACAAGATCAATAAAAAAAGATGCATATAGAAACATAAAGGATTCCCAAGTCATGTTGACAGTTAGCACCAGATAGACTTGATATCGATGCAAAATCCTTGAATCCTCCTAACAGATTCAAACCACCTGATTTTGTATGTCCAAAGTACAGAGATCTCTCTCCTTATTTCACCAGTAACAAAAGCACGAGCAGAGAGAGATCCACTAGATCTACACAGGAAATTAACAGAGGAAAATTAGATAATACTTATCGGAAAAAGGAGGAGAACTTCTGGATTATGTAAGCAGAAGAACACGCCTGGGAAGGAGAATCTTAAGCAGCACTTACACACTAAGCATGGATCCAGAGAAGCATCAAGAGTACAGGGTAATGGCCTTCCACATCTTTGTCGTCAAAATCACGCGGCGAGAGCCATCCGCGCTTCTTCGCCCCGGAAGAAAGCGATCCAAAAACCCTAACTTCGACGCCCCCCCAAAATCACGCGGCGAGCGCGGACCCGCGACCCGCTCGGGGGCACGTAGGCGACGAGGCGAACGAAAGGAACCGGAGAAGCGAAAACCGGAGCCCGGCAAGAAAAGGCGCTCGAAGAAGATGTGAGGGATATGCGGGAATAACACTCAGGAGTCTCTCTCTCTCCCCTTTCCTTTTTTGCTCTCTTGTCTCTGTTGGGGTACAGGGCGGGTGGGTCCCGCCTCGAGCGTGCGTAGGACCACGGTCGGACCTCGGCACGTGCCCGCCCCCTGTATTGGTTGCCGAAAAAGCAAAACTTATGAAACATGCAATGATGCTCGATGTATTCTTGATTGGAGAACCTTGTTGATATCTTGTCTAAAAATGCATCATATGTTAGATTTCGATAAAATAATCTAGGGATATTTAAGGATCTAACGGAACCATGGTAGCAATTGAGTTAAAAACTTATCAAATTGATTGATTGAGTTATTACGTTAATACCGTAAACTTATCTAATAGAAAACACTGAAGTGGTATTTTAAGTTAATTTATTTTTTTATGTGGTGTTTTTCATTACTTTTTGCTCTAAATTTTATTAAAATAGCGGTAAAAAAACTAAAATAATTTTAAAAACGAAACTAGAAAAAAGAGGGTAGAGATACTGCCACCGTCTAAGGGGCCGACAACCTCATCGTAGCATAAATAAATAAATTTAAAATGTCACTTTAGTATTTTCCGTAAAACAAATTAATGGTGTTAATAGAAAGACTCGATTATACCAATTTGATAAGTTTTAGAATTGATTAGCACGTTTTTAAAGTTTTAAAATTTAATTAAATTTTTATGATAAGTTTAGGACCGGTAGTACAGATATCCCAAAAAATAAAAAAGGTGGAACCGTGGAAGTGAGATATTCCACAACACGTGCGACGCGCGGGGTGTTCCTTCAACGGGCGGAGAGCGACACCGCCCAAAATGAGAAAGAAGCCCTAAAGCCAGGAGGAGCGGATCAGGTCCAGGGGGGCGTTTCCTTTCGTCCTTGATTGCACTTTCTTCCATCAGCGAGGATCCTCCTCTCTTCCCGATTGAAATCGCGTAGAGAGAAAGTGCAGATACAATCCGTGTATTCGCTCGCCCTGTTATTTGTCCTCATCGTCATGTCCAAGAGGTGAATTCCCCCACTTTTAATATTGAAGAAATATTATTGTTTTTTTTTTTTATGACCCAGGAAAGCCCCGTACGCCGCGGGCGACTAAAGTAAATCCTGGGGCCCCACGGGAGGATCCACCATCCCCGTGGAACAAGTAAGACGCCAAGCGTCTCCGCGGTGAGTCGAACCCTTGCCCTCCGAGATGGGGTCAGTGGGTCCCCCCACGATGGGGAAGACATACCAGCGGAGCCACCACGGCCGGTGATAAGAAATATTATTGTTGACGCCTAGATTTTTCACTCAAAGGCCTTATTCTTTAGCGATCAAATCTGTCGATAATTTGACTCCTGATAAAAATACATTTGTCATATCGCATCCTCAATGTTTATTGTGTTCTACATTCTTTCACGTTCAATATTGTAGTTATTTTCTAATTATTGACACCCAAAAATAACCCTATGAGTATGTGCAAGGCATGAGAGACAAAAAGCTTTGAAACAGTCATCACAATCGTATATGGGCCATAATTTACATTAGCCTGGCCCATAAATATTTGAACAAAAAAGGATAATTAAGGATTTTGAGGAATTTCAGGTTGACCTTCGATAGACCAAGACACGTAATATCATGATGAAGTAGCGGGGCACCACGCGTTGAAGCTAAAGATCAATGATGAATATGCAACCTTGGTAGTAAAGATAGGCAGGAATAGGTTAAAAGGCGCAAAATTCGAAAGAGGAGCGATTAATACTTGCTAGGTAAGCCATGACATAATTGTCGAACAAGCATGGATAAGGCGGCTCGACTTGAAACGTGGAGCGACTCTTGAGAAGGAAGTAACTAATCATTGACAGTTACCAAGTTAGCTTATATATACCACAAGCCATCTAATAGAGAGCCCCTTGGGAACAACATACAAAATTACTCTATATTGCCTTTATATTTACTTAACCTTAGCCTAGTTGTAGCTTAAGATTTCCATCGTAGATTCAACTCTTGCGAGTGTCTATATCTCAGGAGGTGCTGTCAATTAGATTATAGTGCTAACCCATTGTCCAAAGTCAAATTTTTTTTCCGACGTTGTGTCCTCATCCTTATCAAGAGACGGTGTTCATCAAATGTCACTTTGATCCAGCATTGTTGATTAGATTTTAATATTGTATTCGCATACGCATCTAAGAGCGGTGTGTGCTAGATGTTACTATCATTGTCCAGTATTGTCGATTAGATTTTGACGCTGTGTCCTCATATCCATTTCAGACCGTGGTGTTCATCACCATCCAACAGCGTTGTTTTGGGGCGGTCGATACGACAATTAATCAAATTTGAAAGGTTGCCATAGAGTATGTTAAGCTATTGAAGCATGGAGACTCACACTATCGCTGCAAGTCTCCGAAGGGTACTGCTCTTGGACGATTGTGTGCCTTGATTAAGAAGTGTAGTGGCAGTTTGGCTTTACTTGGGAACAGATTAGGCAGCACATGGCCAGGCTATCGACCCGAATACTCCGACGATCTTGATTTGTGGGTGCCCTCATGTTGGCAAGAGCTCTTTCATGAACAAGATCACAAGGGCCGATGTTGATGTGCAACCATATGCTTTCACAACACAATCAATCTTTGCTGGTCATACTGACTATAAATATCTGCTAAGATGTAGTATCTCTCGCTTTCCTCTTTGTAGGTTGGTGGCTGGCTTTCATTGAAATGAAACCATTTCTTCGGCCTCACCCCAGATCGTCCGTGCAATAGCAATGAAACAGAGGCCAAGAACACGGACTGTGTTGTTTGCCGAGGGATTCTAAGGCCAGCAAACAGTGTCCACTGCTCGCATGCTGCAAGCACGCGTATCACAAAGCTTGTGTTGGACCATGGTTTTTGGAGAAATGACATGTAGCGCAAGTCCAGGTGGGCAAACCATCGGTCGCCCCGGTCAATGAACCAGCACCGTGGGTCGATGAACCAGTGCCACAGGTTCTGCAAGTTCTTCTCATAGTTTCACTGAGGGCTGGAGCACACTGTGGATGAATTTCATGACCAAAAATAGCCAGTAATTTCAGTCACCGTCTGGTGTTGGTTACTTTGAATCACGACATATCATCTTGGAGATAATTCAATGTGCTTGTTGGTTTGGCTTCAAAATCATCATGCCTGGCCAAAGATCAGGTTCATAAAAAGGAATGTCTAAGACACAATCACTTGTCAAGGCAAAGAATCACTAACAGAGAGTAAACCGCAACCTCTGTCCCTAGCCAGGCCTCATCCAGTTGCTTGAAGAGGCACAGACGATACAGGACACCGCTGTGGGAGCCAACAAGTGAAATCGATCTGTGCCATCATAGCCCATCTTGGTCAGACAGCCATGCCATGCCGAGTGGCAGGATTAAGAAAGTATGCTTTGCATCTAAGGGAATACTAAGGGAACCATTACACAGAGAAAGAATGGACCGAAAAGCATTATCAAGGATTTCATTTCGGTTGCTCCTCTGCTAAAAATCATGCAATTAGGACAAGTGATAAGCCAGCAGCAAAGCAAGAAAACTAAAGCTGCTTCCAAACAAGAGATATACTGCTCTTTCACAGGCCTCATGGAGTTTAATATGTACAATCTACAGAGCATCTAGCAGAGTTTTATGTAAATCGAAACAAGTTTTTGCATACTATGGAAGTTACGGATCAAGCACCATAAACTTCACAAAGGCACTCTTACAGATAAATGAATCATTGCCATTGGGAAGTGATCATCCTCTTATAGATGGAAACCTCCCACAATTCGAAATTCACATAATACTTGCAGACCAAATCGACACCCACTTGAGTTTCTATACCGGGACCAACACACCAGTCCACAACAGTCAATCTGCAGTTCTGCATCAATGCATCCTCTCACACTCGATTTCAAGAAAGATCAATGCATACCCATCTCGAACTTGTCGAGAATGGCGCTCATCTGAGCACAAATCGCCAAGCTGTTGCTCATGAACTCCCTCGGCCTGGTGAACCGATCCCTGACCTCATCAAGAACCGTCGACCCCATCTCCTGCAACCCCTCCAGGCACGTTTCTTGATCCGTCATGGCCGCGCTCACCCACGTCTGGATGTCGCTCATCTTCAGCTCCGTCAAGGCCTTCTCTCCCGGCCCTGCGTGCAGGGCCGCCACCGAGTCGGCGAGCCGGCTCTTCGCGTCCTCCAGCTGGCCCGCGCAGTCCCCGAGAGCGCCCTTGGAGCGCGCGTCGTTCGAGCTCTTGACCAGGTCCCGCACGAACAGGGTAGCGCTGGACACCTCGTTGACGCAAACCCGCAGGGAGAGCTCGAAGATGGCTTCTGGGTCGGGCTTGACGGAGCTGTTGAGGGAGGATATGCTCGCGAAGCACGAGTCTTGGTGCTGGGTCACGCTGCAGACTGCCCGGATCGACTGGGCCGAGCTGGATCTGAGCGACTGCGACTCCGATTCCTCGGTGTTCGACTCCCGGATGAGGGCTCCGACGAGGAGGCCGAGGGTTACGGTCAGCAGAAGGATCGAGGAAACGGTGACGGCGACTATCAGAGGTCTCTTGGTGGCTCTGTGGTGCTGCGAAATCGGAGCTTCGGGGCTGTTCAGTCTGCCGTAGCCCTTCAAGACGTTGATGGATTCCATGCTCGTGTCGCTAGTTTCTTCTCTCTTTGCTTGTGCAGGAGGCGAAGAAGATGAGGGAGATGGATGTTGGAAGAGGCTCGTGAACAAGCGTTTTGACATCAAACCCACGATTGATTCTCTATAGTTTATCATCGTCCAAACGGCAAAGTCAAGGGCCTACCTACGACCCAACGCAAATCAACGCGCAAGAGATTGCCCATCCAACGTTCTAAATTGAGTTAGAATTCCGAATTCTTCCTCTAATTCACATCTAGACCGACCCGGCATTCAAAATTTCCAAATCCATCCAAGGTAATTTACTAAAGGTCATTGGGTAGTTTTAGCATTTCCAATCCTATCATACCTCACAATCAAGATCGAATCTTTAGCCGCGTTTGGGAGCTTTTACGAACACCCGAGTTATCAATTCAACTACGGCAATTGGCAAAACTTGAAGTTATGACCAGTGGCCGAGAATAGTCACCTCGAAACCAAATTATACAAATAATCTGACCATGTTCCAAAAGGGTGAAATGCTGTCATAATGCAAGCGAGTCCCTACCCGAGTAGAACCGCGAAAAGTTCCAAAATTAAATTATACTGCAACGTCAACACCAAAAAAGAATAAAAATTGGCCCATGGAATGGCAGCTAGCATTGGATAACAAGAACCCGTCCAATGATCTAATCCTCGTCCTCTTCATCTCCATCGCCACCAGAAGCCTTCTTAGCAGCAGCCTTGGTGTTCTTTCGCTTCACTCTTCCAGGTCGCCCTCCTCCGAATGGGCTCGTAAGTGAGAAGTCTATGTGCTTTTGCGAATCGACCCTCACCATGAAAGATGGGATGTTCACGACTTGCCTCCCAACCCTGCCAAGTTAGAAGCAAGATCAAATCAGTACATCGACCATGATCTAAGACAGCAATGTTATTTGGTAGCATGAGGGGAACACACAAGCAGCTAGCTTTTGATTCAGATTTCACAGGATTTAGAGAAATGCAAGGAAGCTGTTACTTTGATTGATCAACACATGGGGAACTGAATGTTCAAACTGCTACTCTCACAGTCTCACCATCCTCCTGACTATAGAAACTTATCAAAATTTCACCTCATGTTGCATGATATTACTAAGAATTATGAATGACACGAGAATGAAACAGACTCACCATAACCCAGACTCACAGCCTTTAAACCACTAAGAAGACTAATCCATTTTCCAATATCCATTACAGAAACTTCTCCACTGCCCATTGCATAATCTAATCTTTCCAAGAAGATACTTATATGGCTCATCGAATTTTCAACTCAAATGAACTAGATGCTCCAACTGTTTAACTACAAAACAACCCAACACAAAATTACTGTATCATATGAGACCTCTAAGAAATAAACATCCAAAGTTGCTATTCCTCACTACACAAAGCATCAATGTACAAAACAGGCCCTGCACATGCATCTACATCTGTGATACACCATGTGCCTATTTTAACTTTAAAAATCTAACCTGATATGTCTCTGCCTGATGAGCACCCTGGCATGGTGGATTGATTTTGCCATTCCAGACTTGAAGACAAGTGTCTGCAGGCGACGCTCAGGAAGTTTTCAACAGTCAAGGCTAAGACATAATCAAGCTTGTTCTGACTTTCGTCCAGCAAACCATAGCGATTCATCCTCCGGAGAAGAGCCTCACCCTCAAAGATTCGACGAGGGTTCTTCTCATCAAGGGTCAAAAGCATCCTTGCGTTGTTGCGGATACGGCTCAGAACATACTGAACTCTCCAGAGTTCTCTCTTGCATCTAAGGCCATATTCTCCCACCAGCTTCAGCTCAGCATCCAATCGCTCCTTCTCATAAGGGCGACGGGGCTTCTTAAATGTCTTCCCATCTGAAGTCAAAACAAATGAAGATGTAAAGAGTTTCCTAGAAATCACTCACTCATTGTCAACAACAGAGATGCTGCATATCTAGGTGACTGACAACATATCTATGAGTCTACTGCAGCAGGAACATAAACGAGATATATAAAGTACAAGTTCCCATCATTTCCATCCTAGTCCATCGAAATAAAGTTCTTTACAATTGAGTAGAACCTTTTTCCTCTTTCAACTAAGTAGCATTCTAAGCACGTGCTCGCTCCAATCCATCATCTGAAGCTATGGATACCGAACTCAGGACTCAATTTGGTGTCGCAAATGTGAACTAATTCAAGCAATTCCTTTTATCAGAATCTTTGCAGTTGCTCCAATGAGCGCAAATCGCTAAACGTAAAGACCAACTGGATCCAACCGTGAAAAGATCGGAGACCCACAAAACAGAGCATCTGCAATAATCTTCAATTCAACCTCATCAATTGGTCAGCCGACAACCCTTTTTCGCTCGCTACATTTTTCATCTAGATGGGTGAACGAAAATGCGAAATGAAAACACTTCAAACCACCCCAACCCCCGAAAGACAAAAGACAAGACAAAAGATCTCCTTGTCGATCTATCCCAAACCAAACAGATCGAGCGACATACACAACTCATCAAAGGACCCGAAACACCAACGCCTTCAGAAGAACCGCATCGGATCACACATTTCGAACATCCCAAGAACGAAGAGGCATGCATTCAAGAACATGCGGACACCCACCAGAGGTTACACAAGCTACTGCCCAAAACCACAGAGACAGAGACAGAGACAGAGAGGGAGACGTTACAGTTGCGATAGAAGGAGACGTGCACCATGGCTCCTCTCCGGCGAAGCTAAGCTCTGCGGCTGCCACCGGGATCGTGGCGGCGGAAAATCAAGCCTTCTCCCCGAGAAAGATGCAATTTTTATGGCTCTTCGGGTTTCTAAGTACGCCTTATAAGGGGGTAAGGAAAACCCTCAAAAACCCTAACGCTGGATCTTCCATCAAGAACAACCCGTCGAAAAGGTCCCGAGGGCCCAATCCAGAGGCCCACAGGCAACCCATTCCCCAGCTTATTGGGCCGTACTGTCTCATCCGAGGGCCCATTCTTGATCTTGGGCCTCTCAGGCCCACGTTTAATTCATCCGTTCTTCGAGTCAGGTCCGGCCTTTGTTGGCGAGGAAAATGACATAAATAGTCCCGAATTTTAGGTCAACATGTGATGCCGTTTAAATTTTTAATTTGCGCGATGTGATCATATGAACTTTAATGTAGTTATTTGAAATTTTAATTTGTTTAGTATGATTTATGAAATTTTGAGTACGTATTCAATTTAGTTCATCGAATTATGTGAAAATATTGATAATTACTGTAAACTTAAATTGCTGAAAAATAACATTGGAATCTTGTGAAGTTAAGAGATTAAGTTGAGTATATATTAAAAGTTTAGAAATAAATATAAATATTGTACATTGAATCAAAATTCATGCACCATTTAAGTTATTATCTCTTTTACGTCAAGTTCCGAAAACTAATGAAATGAAATCTCATCATTAAAGTTCACGAGAGTTACAGCCCCCGACCCAATCCTCTTACCAAATTCATCTATCCGATCCTGATTCGATTTTGATGTGTGGCCATCGCATGTGGGCTGAAGAAGTGACGATCACGTACGACTGAACGATCAATCATGTTGGAAGTTAGGCCGAAGAGCGGATTCACGAGCCGTCCCAATCATCGACGCGACAAACAGTGACGCACGCGCGCCTCCTGTCGCTGTCGATGTCTCGATCTCGATTCCTATATCGGGCCTAAACGGGATAATCCCCGTTTTGGAATAAAAAATCCGAGCTTGATATGAACCCCTATCTTTATTTTCCCTCTGTTTTTTCGAACGTGGAAAGCTTCCCACGCTCGTTTCGCATTTAATTCTCTTCGTCATCGCCCTCGTTTCGATCCGAGCCAACCCAAATCCGGTTTCAGATTTTCTGCACGTTGGAGGGAAAACGAAAAGAATCCCGTTTTTGTCTTCCGGGGCGACGGTGTCTTGCGCGCTCTCTCTCTCTCTCTCTCTACCCTTTTCGGTTTCGCATCTCTCTCTTCATTTTCTTCGTTTTCGCCGTTGTTTTTGACACCCGGAATCAAGAACTCGAGGACCCATCGTCGGGTTCTCGTCCGTTACGTAGTCTGCGAGTTTATACGGGTCTCTGAGGCCGTCGTGGGTCGGAAAATCTTTGAAATTTTTTTGTGGTGGCAGCAGCTGGGTTCGGGAATAGGCAGGAAGAGGAGTTTTCTCTTTGGGTTTGGTCCCTGTGGGAGGCCAGATAGGATGGCGACTACTATCGGGATGATGGACAGCGCTTACTTCGTGGGGAGGAACGAGATTCTGACTTGGATCAACGGTAGGCTGCAGCTCAGTCTCTCTCGCATTGAAGAGGTATAGCTTTGATTTCTCTCCATCTGGGTGTTGATACGGCATGTGGGTTGTTTGAATTTGAGTTATTTTTTTCCGCCCATTTTCACAAATTGATGGTGAGGTTTCATCCTTCGATAAACTATGGATATGTGGGTCAGTATGGGAACCCTCCCTTCTGTAGCTGAAAAGAATGGATTAGATAAGGCTTAATAAGGCTTCTGTTGAAGTGTTAGATCAAACCCTTCTTTTAAAATTTTCTCTGCGTTGGCAAGGCGTAAGATGAAACATAGTCGATAGTTCAAAATTTTCAGTTTTCAGCCTGGTTAGTTTCGTCTAGTTAAGAAAAATTTCAAGTAAGTTACCAGCACATGAGTCTATATTTATGCACTGTATGCATCAAATGATGGCTACAGTCATTTAATCGGAGCAATTGAGAATGGTATGGGAAATGGTTTGAAGAAAATTCAGCGATTCAAATGGAGATCACCATATGTCTGTATGACAAGTTTACAAAGTTGGTGGTGTCATGCTAAATTCGAAGATTTTCTGTACTAATGCGTTTTCTTGGTCAATGAAATTGGATACTGCTATGGTTCATTAATAATGAGATATGGGAATGTTTAGAACTGCAGATTAGGTTGTGATTTTTATTGAGAAGTGTCAATGTTGGTCGAGGTAGGAATGTGGTTCGATAATTACGGTGACAGCATCTAATTATTCTGTCATCCATTGATTTCTATGGGCAAGTCTTAGAGTCTTAGGCATAATCTAGGTAGAAATGATCTTACTTCCTTTTTTTTTTTTGGTCGAAAAAAATGAACTTACTTATATGCTTAGTTCTGATTGCAGTTTCGGAGAAATCATGTCAATCCAATCTGATGCCCAAAGTGTGTTAATATTTATATTGAGTGCATTAAACCATACCATATTGCACTTTCTGTGGTGATTCTTAGAATAAAACCTAAACAATTCATTCTATTGATGACCTGCTTAAGAATTGACTTGGTTCTGTATTTTGTAAGAAATTCCAATTACTAGTTTGAATTTCTTTTACAACAGAACATCAGTCGTTGTTTTTTCGTCTGAAGAATATCAGTGATTGTTCGCTTTCATGAATCGGTGCATTCTGTTAATTCCTTTCAAACTTTGCTGGTCGAAATGCTTTTAATGCAACATATCTTGACAGGCTGCATCTGGCGCAGTCCAATGCCAATTGATGGACATGACCTATCCAGGAGTAGTTCCCATGCACAAGGTAATAGCACAATTCCTTTTCCTTGTTAGGTTTATTCTGTTTCACAGAATAGCCCTCCCCATTCTAACTTGATTATACTGTTTTGCAGGTGAATTTTGATGCAAAGACAGAATATGATATGATTCAAAATTACAAGGTTCTGCAGGAAGCATTTAACAAGTTGAAGATTGACAAGGTAATCGTGATACTGCATTGGATCGCGGATTCTTTAAATGTTAAAGTTTTAGTATGCTTTTACAATGCAGCGAGAACATAATTCTGATCCATTTGAGAAAGGTAACTCAGATGTTAGTTCATTTGGGTGCTTCTGATCTGTGACCACCTCTTGACCTGCTGTGTGAATGGCTGCATCGAACATTAAGCTCTAAGGAATTTTGTGGTCAAAGATTTGCCTTTCATAGTATAAGTGAGTGTGTGGGTGAGTACAGCTTGTGATGAAAAGTTTTTGTAGTGTAGTTGAGTTATTTTGGCTCATTTCCTGTCAGACAACTTCAAAGCTAGAAGACCAGCTAAATGGTTTTTTCCCTGCCAGGTTTAGCAAAAAACTGTGAGTTGTTAAGAAACTATAGTTCATAGACAACTGTATCAATTTGAAATTCATTCTGTATAAGTCAGTTGCATTTCGATATGTGTAATTGGTGAACTACTAGTCTTCCAATTGTCCAAGTGGCATTGTTTCTGTCTGAGCACTTTGTTTGAAGCCCGAACTGGATTAATGTCTGTTTTGGTATGTAAAATAAGCACTTTCGACTTGTGGCCACATGTTTGCAGAAAGTGAGAAAAGGCAACGTCCATAATATAGCTGTCTCGTTGTGCTTTAGGAGCATATGTAAAAGAGAAACCACCAATTCAGATCTGTTGTTCTAATCTATGGTTTTCTTGGCAGCATATTGAAGTCAACCGGCTTGTCAAAGGCCGACCCCTGGACAATTTGGAGTTTCTACAATGGTTGAAGCGCTACTGTGATGCTGTCAATGGTGGCATAATGAATGAGTATGCAACTCCCTGTTTAACAATGGTTGCATTCACGCTTCCTTCCAGATAATGTTTTCATTGTTCAAACTTTTGGGTGGTATTCCTTGATTTTTTTTTTTTTTTTTGGTCGAATGTGGTATTTCTCGATAAGAATCCCTTTTTGTCTCAACTCGGCAGAAACTACAATCCCGTGGAAAGACGCTCTAAGGGTGGCAGGGAAAGAGTTCCTAGGAGTTCTCAGAAGAATTCAAAATCACTGCAAGCAAACAATGCTTGTAACATAAGCTCGACGGATACAGTTGGTGTCACCAAAGCTTCTGGTTAGCTTGGCAGAAATTCAGGAGCTGTTACAAGTTTCTCTCTCTCCCCACTACTTGACAATTGTAGAGTGAGTTGGTTGTAATTTTGTAGGGCCTCGTCAAGGGAGGATGAGTGAAACGGTGGGCGCTGCTGATTCTTCTCGGGAAATTCAAGCTTTGTCTAAAGAGGTAACCGAAATAGGATTGGGAAGTTGTTTTCTTGCCTTCATGTTTTGCTATTAAAATGTTTGCATCAAAGCAAGAAATTTGGTATGAGATTAGTAGATTGCCACATTTAGTTGTTTCCTTACATCAGAAACTTATGATGCTGATACATGCTAGTGCGTTGTGTACAATCTCTGTGCGCGCTCTCTCGCATGCACACTTGATACATGCATGCTCATGTCGGCGGAGGCTGTTCCACATTTTTCTTACCTTTTAAAGGATTTTCGGGGATATATCCTTGTTTTTTTCCGCTCATCTGGGCGGATCGTCATTCTTAGATTGATTCTTCAGATGATCATATTGACTATATTTTTTACATTTTACAGGTTGCAGATCTCAAGCTATCTATGGATTTCTTGGAAAAAGAACGGGATTTTTACTTTGCAAAATTGCGAGATATAGAGATACTTTGTCAGACTCCAGTGTGGAGGATATCCCTGTAAGAGATTCAAGAACTCGTTCATTTATACTGATGAAATCTTCTTCTCCATTTCATCCTTTGGTCATTGTACTTTCATGAAGACACATCTCGTCATTCTTTTCTCTGATGAATATATGAATTTCGATACAGATGTCAATGGCCGTGAAGAAGATAATGTACGCTGCCGATGCAAAGGAATCGGCTCTTGAAAAACTCGGGAATACATGCGGAAATCCAATCATGACTGAACCGTGCGATGTCTTTTCATTACAGAACTAGGATATCTTTCACCATGTCGGAACATGCAGTTCAATCTCCACGATGTACTTTCAGACATTGCATGTGCCGTGAGAATAAAACTGCAAATTGTTGATGAAGATCCCAGTTAACAGCTTATCCGTACTGGTCACGCCATAACATGAATTGCGGTGATTCACAAGGAAGTAAATCGATCTTTGCACATTCTATTTTTCTCATTTACACGAAATTTCGAGTTCAGGAGTTGGGGGAGACTGTTTGCCTACATTTTCTGCAAACAACTCCCCCTGGTTTGGTTTATCGGCATTACAAATATAGTTTGGATAAAGACACAATGATTTGAGCAGAAAGAAGCTGGCTTGCAAATATTCACAAAGTGTAACTAGAAGGTGAGGAATGCAGAGACTTTGGCTAAAAGAAGAAAAGGGATTCCCAACACTCCTATGATGCCTATCACAGCTCCAGGTTCAAAGAAAGCTTACAAGAAGCTGAGATCATGTCTCGCTTCCCCAAAAGTTTCAGCCCGATCCCATCCACATTCATTTGATAGAGAAGTGAGATGCCGAGACACATGAGGCAAGAGATGGACAAGAGGTGAAAATAAAGCAACACAACCTTCCAACCCCAAGTACTTCATAGTTCATCTGAAGAATTTACACCATTACATGCCCTAAATACACAGAAGCAAAAGAACAGTGAAGGCAACTGCAACGGTAGAACTACTGCAAATAACAAAAGGGTGCATGTACATTATCACCGGAAAGCAGAGAGCAAGTGAAATGTGGTACTGCAACACAACACACCCTGACATTGTACATCTCTGTTAGTAGGCATCACCAACTCTAGAATTTGAAGTAGAACATTATGAATAATGATAGTCCTCTTCAAATCCCGCAAAAGCCCCCCTAGTTTCAGACTTATGAGCCTGCACAGAAAGAGAGAAGAAATTAAGTGGCTTCACAGCTATCCCGAGACTTCAAAATCAGATTATGAGACACAATTTCTCAAATAATTTGGTGCTCTGGTGGTAGTCAACCAGAGACATAGGAGAGATTGCATCAAGAACTGTTTACTCTTCAGAATCTAGCTAAAAGACATACCCTATGGATGATATTTTCGAACTGTTCAGTTCCATGCTCTTCATATATACTTCTCTGCAGCCGTCAAAATGTCATCTGGCTTTTTAAAGACATCCTCCTTCCTTGGGACATACCAGATGTTAATAGTCTGAGGGTTGATAAAGACAGGCCTCACAAAATGTTCATATACATATGCAGCACCGCTGAAATATGGTATGACCAACCAGCAGGTCAAAATCAACTTTGCATATGGCCATATGGGGACCCTGCCAAAGATTCAAGAATCTGTAAAGATGTGAAGACCATAAAGCCTACGCAAAAACATGTCCTAGACATGTAACATGTGTCTTCTGTTTACTAGGAAATCCTCTGCAAGTCCGTAATACAATCAGGAAAGGCTGAGGGAATGATACAGATCACTTACTATTATTTAACATGACATAAATAAACACAGCCTTGATTGGAGAGTACCAGCCCCTGACAACATAATGAGAATAATGCTTGCTGTTGGCGATCACTTTTTTATTCTATAACCTTAGCAGAGATTTTAATGCAAGAACACTAACCACACAATATCATTCTCAATCTTCATCTTTTTTACCAAAGTCACTCTGCTAATCAAGTAGGACGCTGATGATACCCATCTTAAGAATGCAGCAACCAACCGAGCACATCCAAGAGGTAGAATAGTCCTATATGTAAAGCATTTGATGACACTATGACCTAGAAGACTGACAAAAGCTTCAACTACCAGGGGATTGCTACGAATCAGGTCACATCTGCATTGCCGTTGGTATTTATGACATCCCATTCCCAGCTGTTCGCGCATACAACTCATTCCAAAAAGTAGAATGGCTAACAGGCCTTGGAAGTATATTGCAGGCTATAAGAAAAGGTCAACCTACCCTGATTATGAGAGTCTAAAATGATGTGCACTGAATACAGCTCTTGCAACACAATCCTCAAAAAACCATCTTGACATTCTTTGTAAACAGCGATTTATGTGACTTCAATGCAATAGCAACAGATTGCAAACTGCAATAACTACTTCATGGACAGCAAAAGGAATGCAATTTACCATTCAAGGAGTTTGTTAAAGGTGAGCTCAAAGAGAGTGAGAAGGGAATACAGAACCCAATAGGTAAGCCACTGCTGATCATCTATAGGAGATTTAGTCTCAATTGCCCTGACGGAAGCATACCTGTAAGCAAAATGATTTTGATCAGATACAAAATCAACTGGGAATTAAACCACAACATCAAAGTAAAAGCGAAAGGAAGCTAAAAATTTCAGTTAATGTGATCAGAAACCGACTTACAGAGGATACACAAGACTGATAACCGGCCTGAAACAAAACACAATGGATCCCGAATTAGTTGACCCATTAACTAAAACGCATAAAAACCACAACTTCAACAGATTCCACGTATGCCCCTTTAGTTCTATACACCAATTATCAACTTCAAGAGATTCCAAGTAAAGCCCTTCAGCTCCGTACACCAAATTACCATCTTTAGCTCACTCACACGATCGCAACGCATAAACCCAATTGTTTTTTCGCAAGAAATTTGGATTGTCCAGGAAGAGATCAAGAAAGAAATAGTGGGCAAAGCGAATGAAGGGGAAAGAAGGCGTACCCAGCAAGCACATCGAAGTTCTTCAGCACCACCTTGAGGAAGCTTCCAACTCCCGATCCCATTGTTCCCTCTCAAATGCGCGTCTTCCTCAGCCTCCTCCTCCTTCAAATTACAGCCCTTGCGTGTTGCAGAAGATAGAGAGAGAGAAGTACTATTATTATAGGGTTTCAGGTAGAAATTAGTTCGAGAGAGAAAGAGAGAGAGAGAGAATCCAAGCTTTAAAAAGCAGAGACGCAAAAAAGCATGGGATGACAAAAACATGGGAGCTCCCCGAAAGCAGATCGCGGGAATTCATTCGGTAAAGCGCATCACGGTTTCGGTGAGCTCCACCGTTCGGCCAATCGCGACGCGCCACGCGGGACAATCAGTTTGACTTTGACTCCGGTGGCTCGACAGCGGACTCGGTTGCCGGACTACGGTGCGCCCTAAACCACCGGATCTTTCGACGGCGGTGGGTTCGGTTGCGGCAGATGAGATCCCAGGAAAAGGCCCCTGGTCCCCGTCGAAACCACGAGAGTGCCACTTCTTGTGTGTTCTTGATTGCATCGTACAATTGGTCTCCTGTCTTCTTCCGTGCGTACGTACGTGCGTGCTGTCTGATGAGCGGGCTTTACGGATTTAATGATCCATAGCGATCGATGGACTCTTTGATAAAGGTTCCACCTTTAGTTTGAAGTTCCCTTTACTTTGCTCCATCATCTATCGTTATCAAACGGAATAATGATATAAATAATTCTAAACTTTCATCGAATATGTAATTTAAAATTCAAAAATTACATTAAAAGTTTAGGAATCGAATTGGATATTCAGCTAAAATCTAAGGACTAGGACTATTTATGTCATTTTCTCATATCGACTTGCCTATGCTAACTGCACTAAGTTGAAATTACTGTCTTGTGAGGTTTTCTAAGTGAAGCAGAGCAGAGAACTCCGCGGACCCAGGAAACTGATTTGCCCTTTATCCATCATCCATGTACAGACTACCGGTCCAAGACGCTAGAGGGGATAAAGCAGAAGGAGCAAATTCAAGAATACGATGGTACAGATTCCTCAAGAGTCTAAGAACTGGGTTTTTTTACAGGCCATTGTCAGGGCCGGTTTCCCTGTTGCTGTTATCGCCGCCGCAAAGCGGGAGTTCATTCCTCCAAGGGGCTTGGTCGCCGAGGAGCTGCGATGGCCACGAATCTGCAGGCGTGGGGTATCTCGGGTGTGGCTTGCTCACGTGTGGGGCGTGCAGGGGATACGACGAGATATCGGGTTGAAGGGGGACGATGATCACCGCGTGCGTTTGCTGCAATGGCTGTTCCGCGGTAGCCAACCCAGCAGCGTCTCCAGCAGGTTGGGTACATTCAGGAGGTGGTGCATTCAGGTCAGGCTTCGACTCAGCTACCCGCTCTCTCAGCTCGCTCTGCAATTTCTCTACTTGGGCTTCTAACGCAGAATTCTCCTCTTTCAGCTCATTTTTCTCGACAGTCACCTGAACCAGCATTTCACAAAGTTATCGCCCCAAGAACTTTAAAACAAACTGAGGCCAAATGAAACGTCATGAAATTTTCAGTTTGATGATCACATAGAAGAGTGAAATAGTCAAATGACAGGAACTTTCCAAAGCAGAGTCCTACATTCATATTTGTGTTAAAAGAAAAAATGACATACAAAAACTACCAGGTATAAATGTTCTGTTTATAGAGGAAATGAGTTTCAGAGTGATGGGCAAGGACACGAGACCGAGAATGGTTGACACACCAAATTTTAGGAGCCTACATTTCAGGAACAGTGGACATGCCCGAAGATCAGCATCAACAGAGATTCAATAGAAGTTAGTACTTACATAGCGAGACTCAGACAAGAGAGTAACATTCTCCTTTTTTAAGACCCTCAATCTGGCCAAATATTTCTTTCAATAGGCGAGCAGCTTCACACAGTATTGAGGCCTTCCCATTGTTCTGCTGATTCAATCTGCGCAAGATACTTACCACGATGAGGTCAAATCCAAATGGAGTGATTTGAGTTACTAATCAGAATAATAGTATCTGAGCAGATAAACTGAAAAGGAGAGAGCATCTTGCTATAATATTTAGCAGATAATATCGTCCATTAAACAAGATGATAATTACCGAGTGCATTTGCCAAATCTTGGAAAAGCTCATTCAAATGCTCACGCTTTTGTTTCTCCCGCTCGGCTTTGTGAATTCTTTTCGGTACTTTACCCTGAGTCTTTTTGCAAGGAGATGACCTGTAAAGGCAAAACAAAAAATTATAAGGCCACAAAGCATAGAACGAAAATGATTCGAAACAGCGCATGTCCATCCCATGCCAAGAAAATGAATGGCCTGAGAATTTTATCAGATTGAAAACTGGATAACCTGTCCATTTAAAAGATAATGCTGATCTTCCATCTAGGATTACCATTTCAAGTAAAAATGCACAAGTCAGTTAGACTTAATGTCTACAAAAGAAACATTAAAGCCAACTCAGATATAGAAAGCCAAGACTTGTACGTTTTCTACACTTTACCATAAAAAATTCAAGATCAAGCGATAATTGTTAATTACTAAATTCAGGCATAACCAAACTTCTCAAACATTTTTTCCCATATAAATTGGTTGGCATATCTGGAATGATACAAGCAACTAATAAATTAAGCCTATACACATCACATCTCAACTAACACTTACCACCAGTTAATTACAATGATGCACCAATTCAGTTAACAGAAGCCTAAAAGCTCCATTAAACTTATGCACTATGTGGATCTAATGATATTTTGAACCATTCAGCTTATGGTCCTTATCTCTGACACAAGCAAAACGACCTTGTCAATCTCATCAACTATGCAGGCCCCCATCGTCGTTTGAAGCTAATAAGCTAAACTTTAGGAACCATTAGGCAAACTGACACTTGTTCTCAGTCAATGTTCATTATGTTGAACGAAAGTGCATGCCATCTGCTCAACTTGTGGTTCATTGGCGTGATTACTTGCATTCCACACACCAATTACACGCAGCATGGACTCCATGAACTCAGAGATGCACAGCAGTCACAGCAACCACGATCAACCAAAATGGCCAAATGGGAACTAACCTTCCTGCCGATAGTGATGCCTCCGCCGCCCCGTTCGTATTGTCACCGGATGACGTGGTCGACTCTGAAACCATGGTTGCCGCGGTGCTAACGCAAATCACTGAAGAAACCAAACGAGGCCGATCAAACTTCTATTTCATTTGCCCAACGATATGCAGGCAATAGTCAATTCCAAAACTAATCTACAAAATTTGACCTTCTTCTTCTGCAACCAAACACAGAACTACCCAGGTCCTATAGCACAGAACCCAAATATTCATTCATAACCCAGAAAACAAAAAGAGATCTTTCGACCAGAACCGAATCGAGAAACCATCAAATTAAATCCCCAGACACACAAAGCACCAAGATCAGGCCTAGTAAGACAAGAAAATCAAGAATCACAGAAACCAGAGCAAGAAAAGAAAAAGAAATCTCAACAGGCAAAGCAGAGATCCAAAATCAAACCAAACTAACTGCTGATGGAGAGAAACAGCGTGAATTGATCTACCTGGAAAAAAGGGCAGATTCCCAGGACAACACCCAAACGATGAATGGGGACAATTCCCTAAGAAAGGCAGGAAATTTCAAGAAATTCTAGGGTTGGAGAGAGAGAGAAGAGAGAAGAGAGAGAAGGCATATATGATTGAAGGAAGTAGGTATGAGAGAGAAAGAGAGAGAGAGAGAGAGAGAAGAGCAAGAGGAACACGGACACAGGAAGGAGCGTGGCGAACACCTGCCGATGCGAAGCTTAGAATCGCGTCCTCTCCTCTCTCCACGTGCCCTTCCTCCTCCCCCTCTTGCATTCCACCCCAGATCAGCACCCCCCATCACGTCCTTCAAAAAATAAAAAAATAAAATCATTTTTTTTCAAAATAATTACTTCTTTTTCGGAAAATGGGTCGTCGAGAAAATCGATCTGCGAAATCAAGAACGAATTTTTAATCAGCAAACCCAAAGAAAACCTCGTGATTCGACAGAATCGGCGCTAAAAATTTCAGCTTTGGCCACGGATTCTGGATAATTCCGAAATCCAAAAAGAAAAAGAAAAAAATGGTGAGGAGAAAAGACAAAGGGGGAGGAGAAGGAGGACGACGGCGTGTGGCGTTCACGAGCTGGACGGATGGAGTGACCGAGGAACGAGGATGATGTCGAGGTCCGGCCTTTTGTCTGGCCCACTCGAAGCGTGTGCCGTCCACGCTCGGCAGCCTTCAACTCGTCTTCTTTTTAGAATTTTTAGAATTACGGAAATTTTTTTGTTTTTTCAATTGCTGAAAATTTCAAGAATCATTAAGAAAACTATGCCAGCACAAGTTTTAAAGAAAATCAAGTCATTAAAATAGATTCATGCCAAAAAGCAAATTAAGACCGATATTATTTTTATTATTATTTTTTTATAAAGAGGGGAGAAATGGCTCGAAATGAGCGAAGAAACCCTGTGAGAAAGCTCATATGCCACCACCACATGATGCACAGGTGTAAGAATCGCCTTAACGCCGCCCGGATTGAACTTCTCCCCTTCGTGCGGGGAGAAAGCCCCGCTAACCATGCCGGCGGAGAGCGGTGGTATTAAGACCGATATTATTACACGTCAAAGATTTTGATGATTGCCCGGTTCTCATGGTGGAAGGTATTTACATATTTAGAGAGCAACGAATGAATAAAAAATTCCCAACTCGAAAGAAATATATATTATGAGTTCGTGACATGATACGTGACGTTTAGAATATTTGATCATCGAATTAAATAATTATCGCATTAGTCAATTCCTTGTGTGAAAGTATGTTGTGTCAGGGCATGACGTTTCAATGGTTCTTGTGTTTTAAATGTTAAAACTTCATAATGGGGCCGGTTCAAAGCCAGAATCTTGAATTGACCTTATGTGTTTCGATTCCCTTTCGAAACCGAGAATCAAATTGACAAGGCTTGGAATTGAACTGCCCAATACCTCAATTAGTTCTTTTTCAATTGCTGAAAATTTCAAGAATCGTTAAAGAAAATCAAATCATTAAAAAGAGATTCATGCCAAGGCAAATTAAGACCGATATCATTACTTGTCAAAGATTTTGGTGATTGTCCGTTCTCATGATAGAAGGTATTCACATATTTAGACTTCATTTGTTTTGTGAAAAATGTAGCGTTTTCTAAAAAATGTTTTCTAATAATCCATTTTATAGGAAAATGACAATAGTGCTTAAACTTGAAAATAAAGTGAAAAATATTTTCTAGGATTTGGCCGATAAAGGAGGAAAAAATAAAGAAATAAAAAGGAAAAATAGGAAAAAATTTAAAATAAAAATCTCAAATGATTAAAATTTCGAATTTAAGAAAAAAAAGGAAAAGGTGTTTGGTGGAAAAAAAAAGTGTTGGTCTAGAAGTGAAAAATGATGGGAAATAATTTCCACTTTCTAAAAAATGGTAAATATTTTCCTTATATTTTCCCCGATCAATTCATTTTTTGAAATAAATGTTAGAAAAATTTAGAAAATGCTTTTATTGAAAGTTATTTTCCGCAATTGTTTCATGAAAATTGAGTCGTCCACCCTAGCAGATCATCCCTTCAAAAATCAATTTTTTTCAAAATAACATTTATTTTTGGGAAGATGGGTCGTCGAGAAAATTGATATGCGAAATCAAAGTACGAATTTTTAATCAGCCAATCCAAATAAAGCCTCGTAATTCGACAGAATTCGTGCTGAAATCGCTCCCAAATTTCAGCTTTGGCTGCGGATTCTGGATAATTCCGAAAAATCCAAAAAAGAAAAAAGAGGAGGAGGAAGGCGTGTGGCGTTCACGAGCTCGAGGGATGGAGTGACCGAGGAACGAGGATGATGCCGAGCTCCGGCCCTTGTCTGGCCCACTCCAAGCGTGTGCCGTCCACGCTCGCCAGCCTTCAACTCGTCTTCTTCCTTTCATTTTTTAGAATTTTCAGAATTACAGAAAAAAAAAAATTATATGTGGACCATACATATACCCTGATTTTTTTTTTCCAATTGCGGAAATTTCGTGTGTCGTTAAAGAAAACTATGCCAAAACAAATTAAAGAAAGTCAAATCATTAAAGAGAATCTTGCCAAAGCAAAATAAGACTAACATTATTACCCGTCAAAGATTTCGGCAATTGTCCGCTCTCATGACAGAACATATTTGCATATATATATTTATTAAAAAGAAATTTCTATTCATTATCAAAACGATATATGAAAACAAATCTTAAAAGTCACAATAACAAAAGTAAGCCCATAAAGCTCCAAAACAAATAAAAACTAGAAATTAAGGCGTTTCATTAGAGCATGATAATCAAAGATAATCATAGGCTTGTTCTTCAAGAATATATTTGGGATTGCATCGAAATGAAATGATCGGTGGTCATTATCGAGTCCACGGCGCACTATCAATGATAAGCATATGTCGGGATCTCCATATGTAATACGGTTTTGCCCTTCGGCAGTGTACACCTAGGTTTAATGTCCTTGGTACCATCATCATACGGAGACAACGTAAACATGTTGAAGAAACTCATATTTGACACCTGTAAGAGCAAGCCCTGAAGTCAATGTGAAGTGTCAAACCTTTGAATAAAAACATGTTGAATGAACACAAATTTGACACTAAAAGCCGTGAACTCCATTGATACTAGAAGTGGAGTACTTATTCATTAAAACTCCAAAATCTAAAATTAGATTGGAGAGGAAAGCTCCTGGATATAAGATTGGGAGAGCAAAACTCTCAGATCTAAAACTAGATTGGGAGAGTATGGAAAGAAACAAAAGGGAACAAAAGGAAAAGGAACTAGGAGGGGAGGGAGAGATTTAGGTCAAATCCCTAAATCTTGATTTTTTAATATAAAATTAATTAAAATAAATTTAAAACCAAATTTAAAAAAAAGGCTCTCCGCACGCCGGCTGCCTCCATCTTCCTTTTTTAAAAAAATATTTTAATTTTAATTCAATTAATTGTTATATTAATTATTTATTCACATCGGCGCGCAAAATAACGTCGTTTTGCACTTGGCTTGTTACGTCAATGTTTTGGCTGGATTTTCTCGCCGTTGATATTCTACTGATTTTGACACTTAAGTGTCAATTTCTAACTTTTTAGCACTTATTATTTGTCGCGTGTCTGCAGAGTTTTTTTTTAGGTGTCTTAGACTCATTTTTCAAAATTGTGACATTTTCTAATTGTATAAGATCTTTTGGTACATACAAACATGAGCAAACTTGTTGATGTTGATCAAGTGGTGCAGCGCTGTCGCTTAGTTTACAGAGATAATGTGTTTGATTCCTTAAGCGTGCGCTGAATTAATTCTTTTTAGGTAAATCGGTTTCTAGCCCGTTGACTTGGAACCGGCCAGTTTAAAGCTAGAAAGATAATTGGTCTAAGTTTCCGGAATCGGGAACTAGCTTTAAACCACTGGTGTAAGGCTGGCTTGGGCCCCTATACTTTGCAAAGTTGAGAGGACATGAGGTGGGCTCGCAACTCACATTTATAATATACAGCATGACTTGAGTTGGCGAGATATAAAAAACAGAGTTCTAAGTTTGAAAAAGAAAAATATAAAAGAAAATGAGTATGAGGTAATTGCCAATATATTTAGCCTCGTTGATGTAGCTCAAAAAAATTTATGATTCCATCCTCATGAGTAGTGGCGATGATACCTTGTAAATCGAGATGGTCTTAACTTGAGATGTGTCATAATAATTAAATGTTAAACCATGTGAGGCGTCATTTAATATTTAATTATTTTAACAAGATGAATAGGCTAGATACTCACCTATGCATATTGTTGAGCTATGTGGTAATCACACATCATGAAATTATATATCATTTATTTGCATTTGAATAAAAAAATTTATGACGCGTGCAAGTTATTGTCATTTTCATATCATGGTAGAAAGCAAATGCATCTACTCATATTCGTTTTGAATTAATGTTGTTGTATTTGATACTAGATCCTTTTTTTTTTTAGAAATTAGAATTACGGAAAAAAATATGTGTGAAACCATATACCCTGATTTTTTTTTCAATTGCTGAAAATTTCATGAATCATTAAAGAAAAATACGCCGAAACAAATTAAAGAAAATCAAATCATTAAAGAGAATTATACCAAAGTGGATTAAGACTAATGTTATTACTCGTCAAAGATTTTGGCGATTGTCCGTTTTCATGATAAAACGTATTTACATATTTAGAGAGTAATAAATGAATAAAAAATTCTAAACTCGAACACATATAAATTATGAGTTCATGACGTGATATATGAGGTTTAGAACATTGGATCGTCAAATTAAATAAATATCCCATTAGCCAATTCCATGTGTGAAAGTGGTGTCACTTCAGGGCATGGTGTTTTAATGGTTCTCGTGTTTTAAATGCCAAAACTTCAGAATGGGCCGGTTCAAAGGTAGTATCTTGAATTGAGACCATGTGGGTTCCGGTTCTTTTTCGGAACCAAGAATCAAATTGGCAAGGCTTGGAATTGAATTGCTTCATTCTTAGCTAATTCTTGATTCTACAAAAATCAGGATTCGAAAATCAGGATTCTTCTTTATTTATTTTTTCTTCGAACAAGTGAAAGCGAGTCTGGTAAAAAAAGGAGAGTGAAATCAAACAAAAGGCGAATGCAATGCAGTGGCCATCATGGACAATCGGCAGAAAATAAGACGAAAAAGAGAGAGGGAGATGGATAGTCAAGCCTTGAGCAACGGAGAGAGAGGCACAGAGAGAGATATGGCCTTTTCTACGTGGCTTTGGCTTTTACCTGCAACTTCTTCTATACTTTTAATCTCAGAGAGAGAGAGAGAGAGAGAGAGAGAGTTTTGTGACCAGAGAGATGATAGGCCCCCAAGTTTAGGCTTGTAGGGTTTTGACATTCTCAAATTTCGTGACATTTTCTAATTGTGTATAGTCCTCTGGTACATTACAAACGTAAGCAAGACGTTGATCAAGTGGCGCAGCGCATGCGCTTACTTTAAGGGTTTTGATTCTTCAAGCGTGCGTTGAATTATTTCTTTTTAGGTAAACCGGTTTCTTGCCCGTTCACTTGGGACCAGCTCGGTTTCCAAATAGAACCGGCCAGTTTAGGGTATAGAGTTGGGAACACAACTAATAAAGACTGGGTTTCCCATTTATGGAGTCTAGACCTAGCCTTTTTGGCACTGTTTGGTTTGGATTTAGGGAAATGTCCTTGGGGAAATGCAAATATCTTTGGGTTAAAAAGGTTTTTCAAAATATAAATAGCGTTTGATGAATTATAATTTTGAAGTGTATTGGGAAACAATTTTGACTTAAATGCCGTTTAGTAAAAATTACATTTTGTAAATAATTTTTGCTAATTTTTTTTACAGGTTTTTAATTTTGTTTGGTGGAGTTCGACCATTGGTGGCCAAAATAGTTGCTGGCTCACCTGAGGTGGCGGTCTGATGACCTTAGGCTTCGCCTGAGTCCCGCAACCCAAGCATTGCCTAGGTTGCGATGACCTAGAGCGATGCTTGGGTCGTGTGAACCGAGGCGATTGTCACCTAGGTTGCTGTGGCCTCAGGCGACGATCGCCAAGTGTCGCGACCCCAAGGCAACGATCGTCGATGCGGTGACCCATTGGCGACGATTGTCAACCTCTATTTGGCTTCTCCATGCAAACAATGAAGAAGATGAATAGTGAATGAGGGGTAAAAACTTGCATTCCAAGAATGTTACTTCCCAAAGAACCTTTGAACCTACTTTGTACTAAAGGTCCTTAGAGCTAGAGGTGAGCATGGTCTAGGTGGGCGAGATTCCCATTCTAGAATCAGGAACCCCCTGCTAAAGATCGATTTCGAAAAATTGAAACCAGGAACCGCCCGTTAGTTCCATGGATCCACCTAAATACTAGATCGTCGATCTAGTCTAGTTCACAAGTGAGTCCATGGAATTGGTCCTATCAAGTTTCACGTACTCGGTGCAATATTTTCTTACAAGCCAAAGTAAAGCAAAAAAAAACAAAGAACTTCCCTATTTTTAATTACAAGATTAATAAAAAGATTGGATTCATATAAAAGTTGAGAGTTGATACCGTGAGTCGATAGGAGTTGAGCTTGAGAGTCAAGGCAGTGAGCGAGAGATAGATAAATTACTCATATGAGGTGAGAATGAGACAAGACAAGTATTCAATTAATAGGTGTTGAGCTTCAAATTATGAATTTTAGGATTTTCATTTTCTTATTTTTTTAGTCGAAAATTTTCTTAAAATTGAATATATATATATATATATATATATATATATATATATATATATATATATTACTAGTTCGATCCAATTTGAATGGGTGGATAGGCAGTTTCACATCTAGAATCGGAAACTAGACCGGTATTCATCGGTTCCAATAAATTAGAACCAAGAATTGGATCGATTCCCTTAAGAATTGCCAATTTCAATTTGGTCTGGTCTGGTTCAATTCCCTTTAAGAACCGTAGATTTCGATCCGTCGGCCCGACTCGCGACTCGCATTCACAATTTACAGTATGGCTGGAGTGGCAAGATTTAAAAAACAAAGGTCCAATTTTGCAAAAAAAAAAAAAAAATGTGTATGAGATAAACATCAATATATTTAGCCTCGCTGATGTAGCTTAGATGAATTTATGATTCCATCGTCATGATTGTGGGATGATGCCTCTAGAGATGAGGAGGTTACATACTCATCTATGAATATTGGTGAGCTATGTGGTGATCATGCATTGTGAAATTATATGTTATTTACTTGCGTTTGAATAAAAAAAATTATGACTCATGACTAGTTATTATTATTTAAATATCATGGTAGAAAATAAATATATCTAACATATTCGTTTTTCACACTAGGTCAATTGATAACATAGTTTCTTACCTTAAACCTAGAAATTTCACTTTCTAAACTTTGACTATCCCCTTTATTTACAAATATGTAGTGATGGAGGAGGCTAGATATTAATCTATGCATATTGGTGAGCTATGTGGTGATGTTGCATTTTTAAATTATATGTTATTTACTTGCATTTGAATAAAAAAATTATGTGACCGAAAAAAAAAAAAAAAAATTATGACACATTACAAGTTATTATTATCTAAATATCATGGTAGAAAATAAATATATCTACTCATATTCGTTCACACTAGGTCAATTAATAACATAATTTCTTATCTTAAACCTAGAGATTTTACTTTCTAAACTTTGAGTAACTCCTTTATTTACAAATATGCACTGATGGATCTACCTCTTGTGATGAGCTTTGGATACCGCTATCTATGGAATATGACTATCCACATGTCCTATTTGTTTTAAATTCATGCTATTGTATCACACTGGATCAATTGATAATATAATTGTTTACTTTAAATTTAGAGATTTCACTTTCTAAGCTTTGAGTAGCCCCTTTATTTATAGATATGCAGTGATGAATCTACCTCTTGCGATGAGCTTCGGATACTGCTATCTTTAGAGTATGACTATCAACATGTCAACGTACCTGGTTCAGCGGTTGAGCACGGTAGGTGTAGCTCTTTATTTTGGGTTCGCACTGGGTTACTACAATATACCCCTCATCACTTCGTTACTTGGTATGCTCGTAGTAATGGTCGGTTGGTGGGACCTATCAAAGTGTTCGATGGTCCACTGGGTTTTGATTATGGAGGTGATGCATCGGGGCCTATGGATATAGACCGCTGAGTAGAGTGACAGCTTGAATATGGTACAGACAAGTTTTTGATTGGATGATAATACTCGCATGATGTTGTTAGGTTAACCCCCAGTATGTTGGATTCTCATAATGTCACGCCTCAAACGTCCGTCCTGGAAATCCAACATAGTTAGGATATTAACCTAGCATCTCTATCTACATACCATCATCTAGGCAAAGCCTATCTTTACAGTATCAAAGCTAACCACCGTCCTCAAGCTTTAGGCATCAATACGTCACATCCATCATTTAAATCTGATGGACAATCGAACCATCTCAAAGGTCCCACCAACTCCCCAAATGTACAAGCATACCAAGCAATGGAGTGCACCCCACGTTAAACCCAAAGGGAAGAGCTGCACCTACTAATACCTTCACAGGTTGAACAGGGAGAGAATTGTCTCCATTTGTCCGTCAAGATGACCTGGACATATGCCAAGCAGCAGCATCAAATCATCAGTACGGTCATTCAGTAACCCATGGATGGTTTTCATAGATTTTGAGAAGCGCATCGAAAACCATTCTTTCCAAGATTCAAAAGGCATTCAAAATCTGCACCTGCCCTCGTGGCGGCAGCTTCAGCTTCGATCTGTTTAAGCAAAAACCAGCACCGAGTACAAGCAGAATCTATGTCAAGAATTAGATCCCATGACGCGTAAATTACCTCGTCTTCGGAGGCTGGAACGTGCCAAAATGATACCAACTGTGAGTTCCGAAACCAGATCAGGAACAAAGATGCCTGTCAGCTTGCCATTGGTAAGTGCAACTGCCAGGGAAGCGACTGAATACTGAACAAAAAGCTTAACTTTTTATCAGAACATGGTCCAATTAGTGGCGATGCAGCATCCTTGCCATTAGCAACGCAGAAAGATACAGTTCGAGCATCACTTCCATGTAGAATCGCGAGCTGTAGGATGAAGGAAAACGAGAGGAAGGAATCTCTCTCCTATCATCTAAGGTGACCTCTGCCGAGAGCAAGGTAGCTGGGTAAAAAGAACATAAGAATGATGAGATTTATTCCTTCCTGGGGAAAAATTGCACCTGAGTTGACATCTTGTAAGGACGTGCGTACAACAAGAACAGAAAAATATGCAAGCCGAGAGACCGCACCCGATGAATGACCCGGGAGACGAATCCGGGGCGGGACTCTGCCGAAGAATCGTGCGAACCCATGTGAAAAAGAAAGTGAAACGAGGACAAAGCAGACAGACCAGATGAGTGCGGTTTTCGCTCGAATGGTTCCACCGAGCCGCAATCTAGGCATCACCATTTTCTTTGATGGCGACAACGACGATGATGGCGACGATTATGATGCCCTTGGACCGCTACTTGCGGTGTTCTCCACAAA